>NEEE01003400.1:15945-26103 GCA_002278615.1 Pogonus chalceus
TTGTAAGCTTATATAAATATCAAAGTGATGTTCACAAAAATTATTGAAAATTTCAATTTATGATAGCGAGCTTAGGGTGTTCGGAAGCTCCTTCAACCATATCGCCATTTGGATGCCTCGAAATCATATACCGTTTAATAGTTTCATTCTTGAGTTGTTATTTATAGAAATTTATAATTAAGATTTAAGATTATTTAAATTTTATTATATTGTGAACTTTGTCAAATTTTTAATTTTATAACTTGTATCGTAAAGAAAGTATTTTATATTTCAATGAGAAACCATATAAATAATTATTTCTTCGAAAAAGTACAATGCGAATCAAATTAATTATTTATTAAGTTTCTAATCAGAATTATTATAATTATAATACCTAAAAGTTACAAATTTATGCCTAAAAATTTAATTCCATATTTATTAAATTACTACAAGTACATGCTTCAGTTCTTTTACTATGTTTTTCAGTTATATTGGTTGCTATTTATATCCTACGTTAGCATATTTTCAACGATGCTTTTTCATGAAACAAGGGCTTTTTCTTTTAAACATGAACCTTTTTCATTTCGCTTTGAGAGGCCCTTAACATTTAGTTTGTTAACTTAATTAATATTATTTCTTATAAAATGAATATTTTCTTGAATTGCTCATTCAAAGCCTGTTTATCTTTAACTAGTGTATAAACAGTTTAAAATAAATAATATTTATCAGTAATTTGTTTTGTTATAATGAAATTAAAAGCATATTTATGTATAAAAGAAATTATAAGTAATTATTAGAATAATAAATTTAATTTATGCAGAAGTAAAATGTCATGTGACGTAAATATAAAATAATGATATTACAAAGTTATTAACCCTATAAAGAAAAGTTTTCGATAAACATCTAAATGAATTGTAATAATAGAGTATTTAAAACGTCTTAAGGTAAACAAAAGGAACAAGTTGAGTGTAAACAAGAAACAAAACATGTAACACGAAAAAATAAATTTATTTCGCGTCAGTGACAGCGACAGCATCACGCACAGCAACACAAACACGTTTTTATACTTTTCAAATTCACCCCTTGGCAAAAATCTAGTTTGTTATTTGTTCAAAATCCACTTTGCGAACTTTTTAACAGTGTAAAAGGCATGCGTGGTTTTATTCTACGCGCGCTCTCACCTAACATTTTTTTCTATACCGACACTATACTTTTATTTTAAGTTTTTACATAGTCTTTCTTTGAAATTCTACGTTGTTTAAAACTAACATTTTTATAAATTTCTTGATGACATGGTTATAATATTTATTTAATGAATATTATTATATTATGATTAAGGTGAAGATTAATAAAGAAAAGACAGTTTTTCTTTCATTTTTTTCTTGCAAAAACTACTCACAAACTTTTTTTCTAAAATTTTGATTTACAAGACTTTAAATCATTTGCGATCAGAACTTCAGTCTGCTTCAAATACTGAACCCAATTATACTACCAGTTGTTTAGAGGTTATTCAAAATAATTTTAGTGTTCCGCACCCTTGATGTAATAGTTATTTGTGTATTAAGAGCGCAAAGTGGGACATTGTCGATTGGGAGACTGTTGCCGCGCGACTTAGGAGCAATATCCATTTACGCTCAAAACACACACAAGATTTTTTCTACACTCGCCACAATGAGTTATCCACCATAACAAAAATAATAAGTTTTACATAGCCGGAAATTTTGTTAGGTTATGTAATGTACCGACAGAGCAACCATATATCAGATTGACTTGTGAAGGTAATATATGTGTAGGTGACGTCAGCGAGCGTTTTTTCTGCTGACAAAAGAGAGCGCAAAATACATACTTTGTATAGCGACTGTAGAAAAAATAATATTTTGATATAAATTTTTGTTAACATTATTATTTTAAATTAAATATCTGTAATTATTTAAATATATATCGTAATTACAGAATCAATTATTATTATAAAAAAATGCCAATACTCTGATACATTATTGGAATCTTATATTAAAATATAACTGAAAATATTATGGCGCTGGATGATTTGAAATGTCTAATTTCTCAATAATAACTTAATGACGTAAGCTGTTATTTGAAAAATTCTAATTATAAATTACAATGGCTTGCTTTGATTTCTATAGAAAAAATTAAAATTTATATTCTAAATTTTAGGTGGTAGAATAACATTTATTTTAAAATAAATACAAATAATAATTTTTCTACAGTCGCTATACAAAGTAGGTATTTGCGCTCTCTTTTGTCAACGCAATAGAGCGACAAAGTAGAAAAAATACTCTCTAACTTTACCTACACGTTTATTACCTTCACAAGTCAATCTGACACATGATTGCTCAGTCGGTACATTACATAACCTAATAAAATGTCCTACTATGAACAACTTATTATTTTTTTTAAAGTGGATGACTCCATTGTGGTGACTGTAGAAAAAATCTTGTGTGTATCGAGCACAAATGGACATTGTCGATTTCGACAGAATGCCGCGCTCCTAAGTCGCGCGGCAACAATCGCTCAATCGACAATGTCCCAGTTTGCGCTCTTAATACACAAATAGCTATTTCATATTATAGAAAACACATTCACGAAAATCTTTTTTTTTTTCATCTATCCTCCATTTGCATAAACTTAACTTAATCTTTTCTTAAATTTTGATTTGAAGGATCTTGAATCAATTGAGTTTAGAAATTGAAGCGAGTCATGACCTGCTTCAAATATTGAACCAAATCATACTACCAGCTGTTAAAAAAAAAACTATAAAATTTTGTAGCATTGGTAAAATGAATAACTAGTTTAAAATGTAACTCAATTATCCAATAATTAAAGAAAATAATTTGAGCTCTGCACTGGGCTACAAACTTTTATTTATTAATTGATTAATGAAGAAACTTGGGTTAAAATAACCTTACTTATAACTTAATAAAGTATTAAAATATTACTAATAGTTTAAATTTTATAATTATATTTGTATATAATATTTCTCTGTTTGATTCCATAAAGCTTTTTTTTTTTAAATTAACATTTTTTATAATTAAATATGTAGTTTTGAAGTAAAATATAAAATTTTGTGAAAATATAATAGAAATACTATTTTGAGTAGAGTTAATATATAATACTAACATATGAGGATATACGAAGACAAAGAAGAAAGTTAGAAAATAAAACGTGATGTGCAAGTTTGAAAACTGAGTTTGAAATTCTGTGTATATAGTTTTATGTAGTTTCGATGTTTGCTTTTTGCTGTGTTGCTTGGTGACGCCTGTGCATGATAAATGCCACTAAACTTTGTTCTTCTTTATTCAATTAGAAATTAGAATATAATAAACTATGCACGTAGGTTCTCGTTCGAAATTAAATTCCATAGAATATATAATTTATTTAGAGAAATATGTGACAAAAGAAAAATATGTTTTAAAGTAAACAAAGAAGGTAGCATATTTTTATTTTCCCATTCTTCATTTCCTTATGTGCCATGTTTCTTTCTCTATATTTTTAAATTTGCCAGAATCTCCCAAGACACGTTCACAAGCGTCGCCTGTATAGTGAGTGTACAAAGATGCGCGACAGTAACACTAGGGAGCATTAAATCTATTTAGGAAAAAAATTTCACTTTCAGAAAATTCTCAGAGGTGTCCCAGTATGAAACACAATTAAAACTTAATTTCGTTTGTATGAAATAATGCGACATTTACGCAAAGAACGGGACACGCGTGTCTTGAATTACTTTAAACTCTCGCCTTTTTTTTTATTTCTCTGGTTTTGTTTCTTTCTTTCCTGTTACTGTGTGAGTTGATGCCTCCGAATAACGGGCTTCGTTGCGGCAACCAGGTCAATTTAAACAAGCAGTTGAGAAAATCCGTAAACAGCATCTGTGTGGAACATTATGTCTTCTTCCTTAATTTCTACTTTATTTATTGTTTATTCTTTTAAACGTCTACTTTCTTCTTTTTGTTTACTCTCGCTATAACGATTATTTTACCGTAATCATCATTCTATTTCAATTTTTATATAAATATTCTAAAAATAACTCTGTAATTTTATATATTCTTAATAAAACTTTAAATATAATACAGCGGAAAGAAAAATAAAATAAAAATACTCTGTTTAACTTATTTTTCGCTTGCTCCATATTCTTCTTTTTCAGATGTAAATCAAATATACGCAAAGCTTCGCCTTTATAATTATAAAAACAAGATTTTTCTTTATTTTATTTTTAAAAATAAGCTATTTAAGATTTATTTTTAACTTTTCATACTTATTTGTTTATGAAATACTTCAAATAATTTTATTATGAATTCATTAAATTTTATTTTATTTGGTTAGAGTGAAAAATAAATATTTCTTTAATAAATTAACTTATATTTATCTCAGAAATATTTATTATTATGAGGGGTTAGTTTTTTAACTTAAATATATTTTTTAACAGTAATTTGATTTAAAATGAACAAATAAATCTAACTAGGAAAGTACCACCAGTTAATAATCTCTGGGTTATTTAGATAAAGCCCAAAGTCATACAATTATAATATTTAAATTGTTTAGCAATATATAAAATTAAAATTAAATGTTTATAATAATTAATCAAATTAATAAATATTTAAGTCAATATTTTTATAATCAAACGTATGATAAACATTTTTATTCAATAAAAGTTAAGAGATTATTTTTCAATATTAACATAAATGAACGAAAATGCAGTAAATGAGAGAATAGTATATTCTATAACAAGTTTGGAATAATGTGTATTCAGTTCAAATGTTACCATTCCTCGAGAGAAGAGTAGTCATTTCAAACATGTTGTATACTACAATTTCTCTAATATTATAAATTTACTGAATTTAAAAGAAACATAACAAAAATAAAGTTTGACAGATATGTATTTCAATAATTAAAAAACAGCTACTAGATGTCGCTACTTTGGGGTTATGCATTTTTTAAATTTATTCATTCCAAAATATACATTTTTTTGTTTACATGAAAATTATAAAATATTTTTGAAGAATTATAATAAATTTTTAACAGCGGCTTTTCCATCACTAGTAAAAGAATCATTCCGCGCAGTTTAGAAGAATGTTGACATTCTATAATTAAAAACGATGCGAAAAAGATATTAATTCTGTAAAAAAAATATTTTTTATACAGTCGCTATACAAAGTAGGTATTTTGCGCTCTCTTTTGTCAGCGCTATAGAGCGGCAAAGTAGAAAAAACNATTTTATTATTTTACAAATTTTTATAAAACTTGTTTTTAAAAAATATAGTTTTTTTTAATACTTTAGCGCAATTTTGACGGTTTTTAGACCATAATAAATTAAAAAGTTTTTTTAGCTTAAGAAAAGTAACATTACCAAAAAATATTCACCAGCGCCCTTGTGTTTATATTTAAAAAGGTTAGGAAAAAAAAAGAGCAGCATCAAAAGTTTTTTGTATAATGCGGTAGGAAGATCGAAAATAGTCCCCAAACCAAAAATAACCATAGCCCTTAACGATAACAACCGCCGTTCATGCTCTAATAAAAGAACAACTGCAAAGGCGTATATGTCAATTAGAATTTAGAGTCCATTGGAATTGAAAGTATCTAATTTTATCTGTAGCCAAGTAATATTGAATTCAGTAAAAAAAGATTACTTGAACTCACAGCTAGGCCTTCGATACAATTTGTCTATTAAATTTATTATATGGTAATCACGGTGTCACTTAGTGCCTTCCATTAGTGAAAAAGCTTCGCAAGACTCGTCCTGATGCTGTGATTATCTCGACGCTCCGTACTCTGACATCAAACGGTTTTTATTGTATTTTGTCGTGAACAAGGTCTTAACACGCGCACTGAATTCTCACGTAAATACGAACGCATTACAGGGAAGGCTCCGCAATCATTTTACACATTTATTTTATTTAATTATAAAAAAATATATATTTACATTTCACAACTTTTATTTGATATAATTCTCAAACAAGATTTTTATAAATATTTGATAAAATTAAAGTTACATTCGACATTGACTTAACTATTACAAAGAACTTATATAACGTGGCACGTATTGTTTTTGTTACTGATTATTACCCTTTAATTAATTAAAAAAGCAGCATATGAGATAAAAACAGAGATAGGAAGATATATATTATAAAATGGCGACGAACTGCGCAAGTTAAGATAAAAAAATTGTCTATAGTTTTTGCCACGAAGCAATGTGCTTGCGTAATTATTGTACGTTTACAAAGTAAATTTTGAATAAGTTGCAATGTACTTCATATTATTAAGAAATATGTCAACTAAGAGTTAAATATATGTAAAAGATCCTTACATACGTCGAAGTAAAATCTCTGCTTATTATTATGTAATGACATTGATTCGTGGCGACGACTATATAACTGTAGCTAATATGATTGTTATAAGTCCTCCGTTTAATTATACAAGAACAATATGCACGAACTAAAAAATTAATTTAGACAAACTAAGATAATGTGAAAATGAAATTATAACTCCTTGCAATATAACATTGATAAAAATATTCGTTTGGTTTTGAAATGGTGTTCGTATAAGAGAGAAATTGTAAAATCCATCTCTGAATATGGCAGAGTGAGTGTGCTGGTTCTGAGATGGGCGCGTTTGTCTGATTTAAAACGTCGTTTGGAATTCCTTTTGAATCTCCGGATTTTATGAACTTGGTTGGAGGGGACAAGAACGGGGAACCTGGGGCTAACGTTACTACAGTACGGTGACGGTGTTTTATTGTCGGGAACGCAACTCACAACCCACGACTCAAAAGCGATTTCAAAGGAGTACTGCTACTGTTACTGGTTATATTTACAGTTTTTGACTACGCGAAAAGTTACGTACAACTGCTTTTTCAACAACCTCACTAACGATAAAAGAATATTTAATATGGATGCTGTTATTTTCACTTCGCCTCTTCATGTACGGAATTATAAATATACTAGCGGAACGAATGCACTTGCTATGCAATTTTTTTCAAACATGAATCTTAGATACAAATTATAAATATTATTCACGTTTTTTACAGTTCAAAGTATCTACTGGAATAAAAATCTTCATAAAACAAAAAGAAAAAAGAAAACATTATACGTAGGTACTTAACATAAGGTTTGTTTTAAATTTGAAATGACAGCAGACCCATTAAATAATTAAGGAACTTAGAAAACCAATCCAGCAAAAAAAAAAAAAAAACTATTTGTTTCTTATATCTACATACAATATTTTTGGATTTAGAAACTATATGTTAATAAAAATTGTACTTCATTCTAAAATAAAATCAAAATTGTAAGGTCAAATTTTGTAAAAAACAAGTATTTAAAAATACAGCAGTTTTATCATTGGTCTCTGTTTATTTTTTATTCTTAATAGAAAAAAATATTACTTGTAACATAAAATCAAAATTTTAAAAGAGACAAAACAATAATTTTTTAAAATGAAGTTTCTTTGACGCCTTCTTCGCGCCAAAAATAAAAACTATCTGTGCTCCTAGGGCGCACAGATAAGGAGAGAATATATTGGATGTCTCAAAAAGATCAAGAATTAAACGGTCAAAAATCGTCTTTACAATGAATTATAAGGAAGGATTTGCATCTTAAACCTTACAAAATTTAGCTTGCGCTAGAATCTAAACCAACAGACCATATTCAACGATTGAAATGTTCGAGAGGTTTCCAAACTTCGGAAATACCCCGACCCTTTTGGGACATTTTTTAGTTACTTATATGCATAATGAACTTATGACAAACTACTAGAGATGAAAACTACATGTGATAAAAATGATCGATTTTATCATAAAAAAACTTTACAGTTTAAATTATGTATAAATAAAAATAATAAAGTGACTAAATGACTATAATTAATTAATTTTTATAAATGTATGGCTACTTAAATTGAAGCTGAAGGACTATTGAATCAAAATTTAACAAAGTGCAGTTGCAATTAAAATTTTACGAGAGGAAGAAAAATACAAAAAAGATATTTTTCACTTTAGCAAGAATTCTGAAATCAAATAAATGGTTTAAAATTATTATTTTATATATATAAGTCACCGTACAGAAAAAACCGTTACAAAATCCTTTTATCTATTATTATTCCATTTGCTATAGTTCTACTCACATCACTTTGTAATTTTCGATTAGAAAGACCTTGAATCACTTACTTTCAAAATTTAAAGCGAACTATTCAAGTTACATTCAATAGTAAACTTAAAAAAATGAGTTGAGCTACGAATAAAGTTTCAAATTCTGCACTACCAGCTATTTGTCCTTGATTTAGGTTATAAAAATGATCTACAAAAAATGTTAGTTGAATTAATATTTTATTTACATCATTTCACCAGCCACATTTCAGTTTTTGTTTACTAATTTTATTTATTTTTATACGTATAACATGGTTTTTACGGTTCAACTCATACAGAAATATTTAATTTGTCGAAACTTGAAACATTTTTAAAGATTTTAATTTGATTTAATGATGCATAGATATAAGTAATTAAAATATGAACAATGTAATGTAATGAATTATAATTTGAAGAAATGTTGAAATGAAGAATCTTGTTTAAAATGTATATAAAACAGTTATCGTGTAGAAACAGCCGGTAAGCACTTAGGTTGAAGTTGTAGACATTAGAAACCGCGTAAAGGAAAGATTTTATTACACGGAATCTATTTGGGAGTTGGAATAAGTATCTTGTCGTAGAAAACACGAGGTCATGGTGTATAAGAGCGATGAGCGCGATGAAAAGCAAGTTGCTCGAAAGTAATGGCTTCATAATTGTCATGCACTTTGAAGACAGTCATAAAAGTACATTGCGCGTAAACGTATCACTACCAACCACTCCTACGAAGATTTCCAAGCTATAAACAATGTTTATCTGTTTAGTTCGGATTAAACAATGAATACACTAAAAGCATCTAGATAGATTTCTACAACAACAATTCCAAATCCAAAAGCAATTACTTTAAATCTTTCGACACGGATTATTTATAGAACTGTATTAGAACGTTAAAACAAGGTTTTAGATGAAATTCACATTTTACTATTTTATGTTTTATATGGAGCATTGGGAATTATTTGTAGTCGAAAGGTATGTGTTGGTTATAAAGAAACATGCCTAGACATAAAACGGTTACTAAAACTAGTTTACATTTGGTGCAGATGCATTAAATCGATGTTACAGGTCCATAAAACCGCTCATTTAAGTGTGGTGCTTAAATTGTCGTGTCTTTCTACGTTTTAAAATTTCTTTTACAGTTCATCACAAGAATTTTATTTCTATAAAATAAAAAAATTCATGATTTATCTACTCACATTATTTATTTTATTCTTTAGTTATTCAGTAAATTATACAAAATACATCATCATAAAATTTTCATTGTTTTGTTAATATCATATTTATATATAAATATTTGCATATTAAGAGGACAGACCACTGGTAGCGCGCACTAGAATAGTGTATTAAGAGCGCAAAGTGGGACATTGTCGATTGAGAGATTGTTACCGCGCTCCTAAGTCGCGCGGCATTCTCTCGAAATCGACAATGACCATTTGCGCTCGAAACACACACAAGATTTTTTCTACAGTCGCCACAATGAGTTATCCACTATAACAAAAAATAATAAGTTTTACATAGCAGGAAATTTTGTTAGGTTATGTAATTTACTGACAGAGCAACCATATGTCAGATTGACTTGTGAAGGTAATATTCATACGTGTAGGTGACGCCAGCGAGCGTTTTTTATACTTTGCCGCTCTAGATATATATAACATAATAGTTTATAAAATAATTTGAAATTTTATTTATGAACAAAAATAAGAATTATTCAAATCTTTAATTTTTAGAACATTTTTGTTATTATTATACTACTTTTTTCAACTTCCAGTATAAATTTGTATTAGCAAATTTATTCCATTTATTGAAAAAAAAAAAAAAGCACTTAAACGGTTAAATTCTAATTTCTTGAACATAACATATTGTTGTGCACTTTACAAATATTTTTTTCTTACCGTCGTTACCTATAACTCATTCAAAAGTTCACTATGATATGTACGGAAATAATTATTTGCATACTTTTTGAATAATCCTTGCCTAACAGCAATATGTTTTTAAAACACCCGAATAAAACTAAGCTATTATAGCAAAAAAAAAAAAATCTTTTTCTTATC
>NEEE01003426.1:29702-43945 GCA_002278615.1 Pogonus chalceus
ATTATATGTCAGATTGACTTGTGAAGGTAATAAATGTGTAGGTAACGACAGTGGTATTAATTTTTGACTAAACATTTCCATTAAGAATGTAAACAAGTAACATTTTATAAAAATTTGGACAGCGAGCGTTTTTTCTACTTTGTCGCTCAAGAGCGGCAAAGTACCATTTCGCGCACACAAAAGAGGGCGCAAAACACCTACTTTGTATAACGATTGAAGAAAAAATAATTTTAGTTTCATAAAACTATAAAATTAAAAAAAATTGAAAATATTTAAAAAAAAAATAATAATTTACTTCATTCCCAATAAAGCAGAAAAACTATTAACTTTATGTATACTTTTTATTGTTTTTTTGTTATTTCACCACCCCCTTAAAATTTCATCTTAGATTCAGAACAAACACTCCAACTGAATTATTGAAAGATTCCTAGTGAGGATTTCATAACTTTGAAAAAGAAAATAAACTATATGACGCACCTTTATTATATTCGTGAGAATATTTTTCAATTTTTAGTTTTACTTATTCTGCAAATCTATATTACTATTTATATTCAAGCGTCTTCTAGTTTAATTTTTAAATATTATTAATCATTAATATAAAACTTCAATGCAAAAAGTTTCTAATCGAAAAAAAAAATATTTTTATTTACTTATAATATTGCAATAAATTCAATTAATGAGAAACTATCAATAAATTTATTAATTATCACTATCATCTCCGATTTAAAAACAGATAAATTTGTCGTCTCAATAATTACTTGAATTTTTTCAAATAAATTTGCTGAAATCTGAAATATTTTTATTTTACTTGTTTTACACTTATTTTTATTTTATTATTAAATTTATACATTATTTCTTAATTGTGGTTTTTCGAATGTTAATAACTTAACAACAAAAAAATATAAACTAATAAATAAACATAAAAAATCAAAGAAATATAAACTCTTAAGTTTTTTACTTGATTTTGTTAAGTTTTGCATTAATCTTAATCTTAAAAGCAAAAACCTTTTAATATANGTCGAGTCATGCATAAAAACAAATATTAAATATTTTATTTGGTTTATAAAATTTTATTATTTATATAAATGTATAATATTACGCAGCGTGTTTTTATATAAAAAAAAGAAAATATATCCTGCTTTAAAATATATATGTATGTAAATAAATTAAATACGTATATCAAATTTTCTTGAATCTCTTCAGAGAATAAAAAATACTTGTTCCAGACAGAGAAAAAAAGACATCAATTTAAAATATATCCCTAGATACCTATTTCTATTGTTACAAACTCTTGTGCTTTCATTTATAAATTGCTTCAATATTTTTCTCAATGTTGTATAAAATAATTCATCATTTTTTTTTTTTCAAATTATATTAAACTACTTTTCATATTTAAAATATACTAATTCGGTTCGATAATTAAACAACATTTGTATTTAATTGTAATTCAAATCATAATTAACAAGACAGGAAGTTAAGCTATAATTAATATGTAATTAGAAGATAAATTCACGGTCACTAAATAATTATAAATCGTAACTTCCGTATACAGAGTATCTTAGGTGACTGCATTATTCGGGGTATGAACATGTTCATGAAAATTAAACTTCTACATTAGTTTCTCAACTATATATGAAGACATGTTTGCATAGATAATTGCTCATCTTATTAATAATTATATTGTATGGATAGTTTCAGTTTATGCATTGAATTTTAAATCAATATATTTAGATTTAATAATTAAATTTTAATCTTGTTTAATTACGTTTCTGTGTCATTGTTTAAACTTTATATGAATAAGTAAATTATAAATACATTGCTTGTATTACTTATAAGTTTTCTTCTATTCTTATAATCTTAAAATATATTTTTGAGTAGAACATTTTATTTTAAATAAAAACTGTTTTATCCAATTTTAAGAAGTAATAGTTCTTTTGGATTATTTATTTATTTAAAAAGTTTAAATAAGTACGAAAACTAAAATTACTTTAATGCAATTTCAAACAATTAATATTTAAATGAAAATGTTAATAAGGAGTGTTTTTAAAATTTTTTTCAACTCTCTAAAGTCTTTTTGGAATTGGTTCTACTATTTTTTGTTATGTTTAACTTTGCACTGGATTTAAATTTTGTTATTATAAAATTTACAGATGCAAAATACTTTTTTGGTCTTTATTAATTTTTAAATTTTTTATTCTTTCTTCTTTAAAGTATGTTTATATATTACAGTAGAATTCGACAAATATAATTTTTTTTAATAACTTTTTGTTATATTTTTATGTAATTTAAATTCATTTTACTTAACAGTCTTAAACTTGAAATAAAATTCACTAGTATTGTATGAAACTAAATGTTTATTTCATTTTGTGAAACATTTAAAAAGATAACTTAAAAATGAACTGTAAATATTTTGTTTGAAGTCTTTTAAGTCTAAAAGTTTATGCAAAACATTATAGACAATGTTTTCATACTGAATTACAAATATTTGTGTATGTTTTTCTAAAATCTGAAAATCTTTTCAAGTTTATTATATGATAATAAATATTTCGAAAAATATTAAATATAGTGCTTTGCAAAAGTGTGAATACACTACGAGAATTTATTAAACCTATGTGATTTTTATAGTTTCCGGGATATATGAAAAAATAAAATTATTTTTATAATAAAGTTTATTAAATTGTTAATCTATAAAGTCGATTTTTTTTGCTTATATTAAGATTATATAAAAAATATTTAGAGAATCTTTTTACTACGTGCAATTGTTTTGCAAAAATCTGAATACACTTTAGATAATATTCTAACAATCAATTAATTAATATTTTGGTATTATAGCTTGCAGTGGCCTGGGCATAAACTCTACTAATTTTCCATTTTTCCTTAAGAATTAGCTGTAGATCCTTTTTCGTAGATATTACTCTTATTTAGGAGATTCAAGATGTATTTACAATATGGACTTTAAGAAAAATAATAAATTAAGTTCGTTCAAAATGGATATTATCATTAAACTAGGAAAAGATAGTAAATCCTACAATAAAATTACAGTAGTTCTTGGGGAAGCTCATTTTGGACCTTTAAAAATATCTAAATCCAGGTCTGATCGGATCAGTAAATAGGAAAAACTTAGGAGAAAGCTATCAAACAAATTTTAGTACATTAAAAAATTTAAATAAATTGAAATAAGCTCAAGAGGTTAAAGCAAATATAAATATTTAACTTAACAATAACATAAGTGAATTATTTTTATAAAATTGCTCAAATAAATAAATAACCATCTAAAGACTTATTGTTAAAACGATATTTACTGTTACATTCCATTAAATAAAATCAACTTCGAATAAAACCAACAGAACGAACAAGTAAAATGTGGATTTTCTTTCCATTTCAATTTAAGAATAGAATTTATGTGCATCAGTTCAAACTGGATCTAATAAAAATAAAAATTACATGTAATAGTCATTCAGCAATTCGATATCTTTTTAGTCTTGAGTAAATAACGTCTTTTCGAGAGAAATTAATTCATTATTCGATAAATTTAATTTAGTTGATTGTATTTGAAGAAATTTAATACTTCAGTATAAATATTATATTATTTTATTTCATTTATTTTAAGTAGAACTATAAAATAATATTACTAAAGTTTTTTATTATTTTTTTATGCAAAGCTTCAAAGTAATTTAAATAAAGTTAAAAATAAAAATAATTACAATAGAAATAACATATAAACATCATATAATTTTAATAGAAATTTCTCGCTATTCACTAACATCAAAGTTGATAATACAACACGCTACGTTGCAGCATAATATTAAAACAAACTCATTTTAATTTTACATGTCGAAGGCACGTAGAGTACAACTTCGCGTGACATTTTCAAATAAACAGAAAATTTTGCTTTGGGATCTAAAATATTTCAAGTTATATTAATACGGAGTTATATATATTTTCGTATATTGTTATTTTATTGTTTGTTTTCGTTCATATACTAAAACATCCGCAAGATATGATAATAGGGCAGATTTAAATGTATGAGATACAGTGATAAACATCTGTTTTGTAATCTAGGACATTTTGTGGTTGAAACTATAGTTTATATGTATTCTCATGGAAGAGCATTTCACGCGCAGTTACAATATGTTTTACTTCCGAACACTGAAACTAAAATGAAAAGATGTTACTTCATTCAAGCTCAATGATTTTAAAATTAAGGTCAACATTTTTATTTTCAACTATACAGAAACTCATAATGAAACTCGTACATATTGTTAAATAATAAACTTTTACACTTTGTTGACTGTACACCTATCTTAACGGTTTTATTTGTTTTTTTATTTCACAGGGGAAATTTGAGATATAATAACGAATAAATATTACGACAAAATGAAACTCGTACAGATTAAGTATTGAAATTCATTAAATATCATCAGTTTAATAATAATTCTAGCAGATAAAAGTTTTTGTTTCTTGTTTAAATGAAATATTTAATATATTTAATAATTTGTGCAGCTAATATTAGAATTGATTTTGCTATTTAATAAAAGTAAGGGATACTTAAAAATTGGAAAAAGCAATAAGATAAAAATAAGCTCGCAAAAATATTTACTAATCTTGATAAAAGTTTGATTTTCCAAATATAAAATTAATATCACCGAAAATAGCAATAATTGCCGAAAAATATTTAGGAAAAACTGCTTGAGTTGAAACTTTCAAAAATTTCTTAGTCTAATAGCAATGAATAATTCTTTTTTTTTTGTAAAGTTAACAAAACAAAAAAGTTAAAGTTTGCTAACAATTGTTAAAAGAAATTTAAACTTTTACTTTAATTTTATTTAATAAAATGAAATCGTTAAAAAAATAAGTAAAGAANAAGTAAAATATCTCTCGTTAGAACGAATGTACTTCAAGTTAACTGTACGGAAATTTTATTTACCAATTATCAGTTCAATTCTATTGGTTTTTAGCAATAGTACCATCACCGATCACAGTTACATCAATTCCATTTTTGTAAGTACTCGCTTCATCGTTATTCGTCATTCACACAGATTCAATTCCGCTATTTTACAGTTATTGACTAAATTTTTTAATATTCAATCAGAACAAATGAATTGTAAGTTACATACATAAAAAAATCTTCATTAAATTAGTGAGCATTGCTTCTATCTTCATTTTTTTATGTTTTGTTTGTTATAGTTTTGACAGGTTTATAAATAAAAGTTTAAAAACTTTTTGATGATTGTAATATGCAATATGCATTTAATAATTCAATAAAAATAACTTGAAATATTAAAAACAAATAACTAACTTACAAATTATATTATAAAACAAAAGTGCGATATGAAATATGATACATTTTCCTTTGAAAAGGTTTTTTTTACTCTAATTCAAGTTTAATTTATTTGCTCTCTTGTCATTTCTTTTATACCCAGCAAATCTTATTTACAGTTGCCTCATTTCTAAATAGAATAAAAATCTAATTAAACCACAACCGTGATTTTGCATAAATCTTTTCACAGAAGAAACTCAAAAGCTATTTCTCATATTTTTGATGATTATTTAATAAGATTCACTCTTACAATAAGTTACTCATTTGAATATCAAATACTTTAAATGTTTTTATAAAATTGATCTTTAAAAGAACGTTTTTTTGAATAATTGCGTAAAATTTAATCTTTGATTTTGTATTGTTTTATATCGTTAAGATAGTTCTTATTTTTTATCTACTATCTACAGATAAGTATGATTAACTTTGAACTAATATATTAACAAAATTTAACTCATACAGTTTAAATATTTTGTTAAATAGTAATACTAATAATAAAGATACTATATTTTGTATAAATATCTAATATTTAATAAATTTAAATGTTTTTGAAGTTGTTATAAGACGTTAAATATATAATTAATATAAAAGCCAGGAAAACAAACAAACATCTATTAATAAACAAAATTAAGTCACATTAGATTTTTAAAATGTAAAAATCATTAATAAAAAAAGCAATGAAAGATGAAATGTTCAAAAAATAAAAGATAATAAAACGATGTACGCAAACAAGCAAAAAATCCTACAAAAATATGAATTTCACGATTAAATAGCTATAAAAATACTTAATAAATTTATTTATTTAATCATTAATAATTATTATACATATATTTTAACTCTTAATTACAATTTTTTATATTAATTATCTTAATTACAAGCTTTAGAAACGTACGGTAAGACTTTTAAATAATTAAAGAGCAAAGAGGAAATTGTAATATATATTTACATAGAACTTATCATTTTACGAAGGACAAAGAAACTATAAGTAATTCGAAAATAACATTTCCTAAAGCAATTATAAAAGCAATGTTCTATAAATCGAAGCATCTACTTTAATGCTGTTTAATAATTCAAAGACAATTCATAAGATAAATAATAAAACAAATGAATGCAATCAAACTATGACAGAAGATGTCATAAACTTGTAACGGTACGAGTGTCCGGTAAGAAATAAAAACAAAAACTATCATAAATATAAAGACTATATCGTTATTCTTTTATTTTTTCATTTTCATTGTTTCCTTCCTCAATGGCCGCCTTATATTCTTCAGTTGCGCGAACGTCACGGGTTGAGCACGAGTTCAAATGCAAGTAAGGGTGAACGACCCGACCCCTCATGACTGAAAACACGCAGTGAAGGCGTTATGTGAGTCGTCTGCCATTCACACGATAAGACGAAAGCTTCGTCGTTGTAATTTTATTGCTCTAGGGTTTTGTGAAAAGGTAAACCACGAATGTTTTGTTCATTTTTAAATAAAGGAATACTCGATTTCTTGTTTTTTAACCATTTTTAGATACTTGAAGTTTTTATTAAAGATTATAATGTGTAAAAAGACAAAAGAAGTTAGCTTGTAAGTAGAAAAAAGTAGGTTTTATTATGTATTACTTCAATTTAACTAAATGGCCAATTTTGTGCTATGTAGGTATAAAGATAATAACAATGGGAATAAATCAATACATGTATTTTATTTATAAACATTGATTAAAATATTTGTATTCTCTTGTGTAGAATTGTTTTCTGCAAATAATAATATATTTGTATTTATTTTATAAATCATTAAATATAAATAGATTCAAAATTATAATTTCCCTGGAATTCATAAATATTATTAATAAAAGATTTTAAAGTAAATAGGATTTAAATGCCTAAAAGTTTCAAAATATTTATAAGAAATTAATTATCAAATATACATGTATTATTATTATTGTTTTTTGAGCTACGTGAAGGTTTATGTAGTAAATAAAAATTTTATCTGTATCTTTTCTTCACAATTTTATTATTTAAATATTANGTATTAATATTAAAAATTAAAAATTTACATTTCTGCAAAGTTCTAAGTTCTTCTTATGATAAAGGTATATAAATAAATTTTATATTTCCCTAAGATTTGAGTATAGAATATCATATTTAAAGTAGGACGAAATCGGCGAAGGACACATCTTGCACCTTTCTTGTTAGAAAAGAGGACAAAGAGAATTGTTTCATTTTTTTTTTTTTTTCGGATGTATGAAAAGGATTTTGAATTTGTATTTATATTGGCAAATTATGAATTTGAGTTTTTATTTCTGTTTTATTTATATTTAGATCTGTTTTAATATGCCGCATGGCACATTGCTTTTTGTATTTCGGAGAAGAAACATGTCATACATCGGGATAATTTTCATATTTTTCAATTAATTTCTATATCAACTTGCGATTACACATACATAAATGAATTGTCTTGTGGCTATGTTGCAACTAAATGGCAAACAACCAGCGCAATAAGCAAACAAAAATCATGTGTTCACATTACATAAGAAAATTATTGCTGCAACTCATTTGTTTTCAGCAAATGGTTTTCTAACCCGTTTACACATGCAAATTTTGTTGAAAGCAATAATTTCCTGCAAAATATTTGCATCGTCTGCACTTAGCTTTAGAATTCTTTTTTTAAATATTAATCGACTTGAAATATAAACACAAGAATCTCGATTTTAAAATTTGT
This sequence comes from Pogonus chalceus, assembly GCA_002278615.1. Lineage (NCBI taxonomy): Eukaryota > Metazoa > Arthropoda > Insecta > Coleoptera > Carabidae > Pogonus > Pogonus chalceus. Next base: position 37,725 of record NEEE01003426.1, read on the forward strand.
GGTACTTATATTTTTGATTTTATGGCCTTTAATTGTAGTATTGAACAGAGATGTAATGAATTTTATTAATACTTTTTTTTATATATTTAAAATTTTATGGAGTATTTACAAAATTGTTCAAAAATTTAATAAACTTATTGGAGGAAATGGTATGACTAAAATGTGAATACATTAAAATTAAAAAATAGAACTCTTTTTATTAGATTTTCAATTCATTTAAAATTGTATTTTTTGATAATTTCGATAATTTACTCAATATGTTTTACACAGACTTTTTTTTGTTAGGAGTTCGTAAGGTTTTAATCGAAAATGAATATTTGAACATATGAAAAACTGTGGAAGAAACAAATTTTATTTCAAATTAAACGCTTTTTTAAGATAAAAGAAATAAATATATTAAAATAAACAACTAAAAAATGTAAGAAGAAAGAACTGAACCTTAATTTCTAAATTATTATTCTATTTATTAATTTATTTCTTACATACTTATATGGTTTAACTTAAAGCTTCAAGTTTAATAAACATCAGTTTTTAATCAAAAAATTCAATATCTCCGAAGTTATAAAACATATTAAACAATAAAGTTTCAAATTGCTTATAGTATAATGTAAACTTAATTAAATTTCCCTATTAAGTTTTAGCAGGGTCCATCTAGAATTGAAATTCAAGTATACTCTAAGTAGAACGGACATTCCACAAATTAGGAGGATCCAACAGAATCTCAATGACATGGCATTCCTTATGTTTAACGTAAAATTTAACTTTAATAATGACATTGTTGTTTATTGTTTAATAATAACTTAGAAATTTGCTACTAGAAATATGTTTTACACATCTCAAATTAGAAGATATTTGAGTCAGAATATAATATTTTTGATTTCGTAAAAAAATTATATTTATTTTTATGAACGTACAATATTTTGCACTTCAATACATTTGTTAGAAACTTTTAATGAGTACTTGATTGTTTTACCAAATAACTTTTAAATATAAACAAATATACATTTTTATATTTATATAATTTATTAACAACAAAACCATGTATAAAAACAAACAATAGAAAAGAACACATTTTTAAAATAAAATATGAAATAACAAAACATTCTTATTAATCAAACAAAATTTTCTTGCGTTTTCTTTTGATTTACGGTGTTTATTTGTCATATTTTTTCATTTACTTTTTTAGGTTAAATTTACAAACATTTCAAAAAAATCTGTTATGATTATTTCACAGATACTTTGAGGTACTATAAACTTAACACGTAATGACAGGAATAAATTTGTGTTTGTGAAACTGCGTTCGAAACTAGTTGATTAAAGAGACTAACAATTTTCATTTAATTTTCTATACGCTTTTATTTTTGTTAACAAAATCAATATAGAATCAGTAGGTGATTGTCACTTGTCTTTTTTTTTGTTTATATTTGTTGAAGCACACTTGATGTACATCAATTTTTTGTTATTTTGTTTACTGAACCTACTAATAGGCGTTCATTACTTATAAAATTGTTTATAAGTATATAATTTAACTAACAATACAAATAATTATATTAATTATATCGATCAAATAAATTACAACATTTTTTTTTTTTGTTTTCAATTATTATATAAACAATTATTTACTCATAAATTTATTCCAAAATTATCAAGTTCCTGAAATATGCTTTTAAATTATTAATAAACACGAGTTAAATAACATGCTTGAAAATACAGCAATATTCACAATATATACAAAACATGTCAATTAAGGATACATTGTTAAATTTTCATTGTTCGCATGTTGCCTTTAAGTTGGCAATATTGACATTGATAGTCAGTTTTCCGGACAAATGTAAAAAGTAATATATCAGCTTAGTACCTTATAAAAGTTTGGTTTTATTGAATAATTTATGTAAATCCTGATTAACAATTGAGTAAGTTAGAGTTTGATACATTTATAAATATCTCATTAAATATTTTCAACGAAACGGGAAAAAAGATTCTATTCAAAAAAGTTTTTCCATACATTGCTATAAATCCTAAATAAATTAATAAAAATCTTCCGAGAAATATACTTTATTATCTCATAATATCTTTCTCGATAAAAATCTGTATAAAAACTAGATATAATAAATGCTGAAATCCTTTCAAAGAACAACAAAATTTCCTGAAGTTTAATTAGAAAAGAGATGTCAGGAAATTTCAACTTATAACAAACAAAGAAAGTTATTCTACGCATGCGTCGCAATGACAATAGACACGTCAGCAATAAAAACTTATACAAAACTTAGTGTTGAAATAAATGGACCTATTTTCATAAAATGTTGGCAAAACTAATTTAAATTTCAATCCGCGTAAAAAAGTTTTATTATAACTTTTATAAATGTACAATGTTAAGTGCAGACATGTCTAATTATTATAACAAACTGGACTCAAGACTTTTTTAAATACTTTTAGTTTCAAGTCAAATTTTTTGACTGGATCATAATTAATGTAAATTGTAAATTAATCACAGGAGTAATTATTTATTACATGTCTGTCATAAATCACTGATAATTAAATTAACTGATAAACTCAATTAATCATAAAGCTAATTTTATAATGATTCATATTTGCATCTTTCAATCATTAAAATTTCAAAAAAAGATATTTAATATTTTTGGATGCTTAGTTCCTCAAAAACGGATCTAACGATTTTGATGAAATTAAGGAATTAGGGGTACTTTGAATCCAAAAATTGATCTGTTAGTAACTCATTTCCGAGAAGAATTATTTTAGGCTCTTTTTTTGTTTTTATATACAACGTGATAGTCATTTTAAAGAAAAGCTTGGAGAATTATTGATAAATATAATGAAAGAAATTGAATAACTACAAGATATTATGATAAAAGATTAAAAAACTTAATGAAGGGTTAAAAGAAAGAGCAATAATTGCGTAACTCAATAAATATATCGAAAAAATTTACTCTGATATCATTGGTAAATTTTACAGTAAAAACAAAATATATTTTGACAAGGTTGTATGTGTCATTTTCCAAAATTAAGAAGCCAGAAATATTTAAAATACTCTAACCACAAGAGAATTCATATTATTAACGTAATTTAATGAGAAAATAAATTTTAGGATAAGATTGAATAGTCTAAAAGTTTATTTTACATAATTAAGATTTTGTATTGAAAATACAGCAAAGCTCGATCATCCTGATATTGCTGAATAAATCGATTTTTTATTATAAATACTAACAATTGTCTTATATTATTTATTAGGGCTGTTAAATGTTATTTTGTATTAATTAAACATAAAATATGAGGAAAACATGCCACTGCGTGTTTTCCTTTAATTTTCCCTAACCTAAATATTTAATGACAGTAAATCGAGCAATTAACGTGACAAGAAGAAATATAAAAAACACATCATTAAATCTCCATCGATTTTAATCAAAGTCATCGAATTTTACTGCAAAAATACACTTAAAAATAGTAAATTTATTTTGCGAAGTTAACAATAAACCATTATTTGCGGGTTACTTATATTTATGTATTTATCAGTGTTATAAGCATTCGTGCAGGTTTCTGTTCAATTTTTGTTTACAATTTATCCAAACAAGTCTCTGGGCAATTGAGCGTTTTCTGGCGTTCCACGAGCATAAATCGTTGTAGTCAATTTAGCTTCAGCCATTTTTTCTTGAACTTCGCAGGTTCGCACCACTTAACGTGACGGCAGCTATTTGTCCAAAAGCGTGCTCGTTTGTTTTTAAATTTGTTCCTATCTTGTTGCTTTACTAGGGATTTTTTATTTGTGCCACGGGAATTGCAATAAAAAGTACTATTCATCGCAGATATCTTACTGTTACTTCAAATTAAATCACAGCAACAAATGTATATTTTATTAACTATCTTTATACCAAATTAGTATTCTAAACTCAAATTGGAATCAAGTAACTATTGTTAATAAACACATCAATTATTAATTAAAATTCGACTGTTTTGATCAAATTGTTATTGAACAATTTGATGCTTAAATTTAATTTGAATAATAATTTAAAAAAAAGATAATTTATGCAGCGTGTCGAAAATAAGTTTAAATTATTAAAAACTTATTATAACTGCTGATGACATTGTATTTCTAACCACCAATAAATAGTTGCCTTATCTTGAAAATTAATTTTACACCATGTTTTATCTTTCTCTTAATCTTAATTTGTTGTATTTATACTTGTTGATAACATTAGTTGACTGTTAATTTATCTTAATATTATAACTACTTTTATTTGTCCTTTGATCTTACAGCAGACATTTTAAAAATAAAGAAGGCAATAAAATAAAATTCACTGTTTAAGTATTGCTAAAGATCATCAGTTTAATAGTAATGCTGGTAATAAAAAGCAGTGTAGATAAAAATTGCGTTTAAAAAAAAATCGAAAAACTCGATTTTATTGATTTAAATCAGATTTTTTTGTTTTAAATTAGAATTTTTAAACCAGTTTTAAGTGCGTAAAAACGGGTATTTTGAATTAAATTTTTAAGTTTAATTGTATGAGATGAATTAGAACCAAATAAGGATATAATATTGAAAATTACTAAATCACTTTTATGCGCTACTTCGTCTTCAGTTTGTGTTAAACGAGTTTTTTTTTAATTATTTGGATTTGTGATTTAAAAATGAGAAACCGGTTAGGAACTGAAAAGACTGGAAAACTTGGTCTTTTTATTTAAATATTTTAATAATAATGTACCACTAAATGAATAAACGTTTCTTCTTTATTTTTGTTATTTGAATTGCTTTATTTTCATATTAAAATATTTATGATTTATTAAAACATGTTTTTTATTTTTTTACTATAATTTGTTTGTATATTTTATTTCATAAATACATTTACAATAATAAAAATTATAAATTTTTTGTTTAAATTTAATTTATTTTGATTTAAATCAATTTGATTTAAATGTCTCAACCCTGGCAAAAAGATTATGTTTTCTTTTAAACTTTAATGTTCAATATCTATTAACGATTTTAAATATTTTATCATATGGCTTAGCAGAGAGAATAAACATCTATTCATAAAAGAAATTTAGATATTTTTCATTTCAAAAAGGTAAATTGTTTTCGGAAATTGGAAAAATTATTAATAGGAGCAAATCTACATTGTATACATAATAAAAAGGTATAAAAAAGTAAAACAAAATTTACTAGCAATGACGAAAGATGGATTGGAAGGAAAGATCCGAAGCTAAATGCTCTAAAACTCACAAAGTTATTGGAAAGATGTCAATTTTTCATTTTAAGGTTATTTAAAATTAATTTTAATTTCAATAATGTTTTAAAACATTTACTGTACAAGTTAAAGTTTAAACCACTGCATATATAATTTTATGAAAGTAAAACTGCAATATAATATGAAGCAATTCACATATGTAAATAAGTAGAAGCTTCAAGTTACATTACATGTACGTAACTTCACAAGAAAACAATACAGGTAAAACAGAAAGTAAACACTTAAAGTATACAACGTGAATGAATCAAATAAGGATGATGATAAAAGCAAGAACCGCGCGCGCATGTGTTTTATTGTTCAGGACGCTTGCTTTAAGATATTAGAACTCCTTATATTTATAGCCGGCGGAGGGACGTGAATTATTAACAACTAGTGCACACAGCGCAAAACCTGTTGTATACCTACTTCTCTCTTAAGTCAATAATACACTAACTATACTTTTATTCATCTATAAAACGCAGATTATTCCAATAAATGTACTTATCAATGAATGTTTATAAGCCACGAAATAAGATAAAATTTGGAGGTACCTACCCACAAACTTAAATGTAATGGAAAAGCTTAGTACCAAAATTTTACGACTCACAAAACTTAAAAGCTCATGTAGAGAATTATGCGTTACAGTCTATGTTATATGATGAAATACAAGTTTTACGCATTTCTTACATTATTAATAAATACAATATCTTGTCGCTGAAACTTTAACATGAAAAGTGTATTTACTCGAAACACTTAAATTATTTACTTGTTATTACAAGTTCGAAATACTTGCAAACTTTGTAGTTCAAATGAAAATTGAAGTCAGTTGCATTATTTTATTTAAATTAAGTTGAATATATTTATAATTTATAATAACAAACAAAAAAAAACTCCATATATTTTTATAAATAAATTTCGAGAAAATAGCTGCCGGCTTTTGGCGCAACATTACAATAAAATATTATATTATTTTTACTTTTATATTTT
>NEEE01003397.1:0-17189 GCA_002278615.1 Pogonus chalceus
TAGTAAAACAAATATCGTATATAAGTTGGATTAAACTATATATAGATACAGTAAATCAAAGTTAAATCCCTAAACATCATATGCAAATTTAATGTGAGGTAATTCCACTTTAAGCATCCGACACACACACGTATGTCCACTATACAAACTATCAAAGATTATTTCATCCCTAGGAAAATATTATCAAGCATATAGTCAGAGGGAATAAATGCCCTATTCGTAACGTAAGGAATTTCATTTTAACCGTCTATAAATCAAATTGTTTAAATGCACAGGCGTAGCAAGTGCACGCAAAGAATTTCTCCCTAGAACCATAAAATATACAAGCTTTGTAACAAAGTATTATTTTTTAAATAAATAAACATTGAAATTCTTAAAAACATGTTGACGATTCTTTCTTCCTATAGAGACCAAACGAAAATATAAATAAATTATGAAAATTTTGTTTATCTTAACATTTTGTAATACCTGACTGGGTTTGCTTCGAAATGCGGGATGATATTTTCTTCTAATTCTCCGTGGACAACACACACAGAGGATTCTCACGAATGCCCTGAAATCAGATAAAAATTATTTTTATCTTTGTGTACCTCACAAAAATTATGAAAGTTTCATTTAAATCTTTTGTTGTTTTGATTGCAATTTAATTTTTTCATTTGTGAAATGAAATTCTGTTTTTGTATTTGAATGCATGCATGAAATTGGAATTTTTGAAATGAATGATAATTAACGAATGTTGGGTAAAGCATTAACTAGTTATTCTGTTATTACATGCTACATAATTCCCTTTAATTTTGGTGTAAATGTGCATTTCACTAATGTTCAAAATACAAATGGTTTGATTATTGTAAAGTTTAATCTTTATTTATGGTTCCAAATAGTTAATCTATAGATAGATTCTCTCTATTATCAAATAATTTATTACGTACTTGCATTTCTATTGTTATTGTTTTAATATTATATTTTTAATAGCTATGACGAACTGTGATCCTTCTTTTAACATAGTAGGATAATTCTCTTCAAAGTAAGGTTATATACAAGAGTGTTTTGCCTATTTAAAAAGGTTCAGTATTTGGAAAATATTTAAATAATTAAAAGGACAATTCAATTACCATCTCAAATTTATATTCTATATGACATTTAAGTTTAAAATAATTAAATATTTTATACAATTTTTGGAAGATATATCAAAGATTTTTGGCCAATTTAGAAATGTTCAATATTTTTCAAATATTTTAAAAATGGAAAGAGATATATGCTTGTGTTCTTGAATTCATATATTTTATAACATTTTCCATTGTTTTTGAAATCTTATAATCTCCAGAAAGATTGAATTCTATAAAGAGAGTAAGGATATATATTACCATTTTAGCTCGAATTTGGAAATTTTTGTATTGTATCTCAAAATTAGGAAAAGATATCATATCTTCTCTTAAATCTATATTTTTCGTGATATATGTATTATTAAGTTCAAAAATAATAAATTTTAACCAGTGATTTTTGCAGATTTCAAAATGTTCAATTTTTTTGTAAATAATTTGAAATTGGGAAGAGATTACTACTTGCACTTTTAAATCTTTATAATTTAATATTTTTAACCGATTTGGGCATTAATTGAATTAAGATCCAAATTTTTGCCGATTTCGGGGAGTTCAGTTTTTTGCTAATAATCCAAAAATTGTAAATAATATTCTTTTGCCTTTTCGAATTTATCTATTCTATAAAATTTTATATCGACTTGAACATAAATTGTATAAAGTTTGATATAATTTTGGTAAAACATCAGTATTTTTAATCAATTTCGGATAGTTCAGTATTTTCAAAATATTTTGAAAACGAAATAGAGCTTTTTTACATTTACATATATATTTTGAATTCAATTTTAAAGTCGTTATTAAATTTAAAATGCATTAAGACTTTGAAACTAAATACTGGAGACACTATTAAATGAAGTGAAAATAAATGCATTATAGAGACGAGATGAGTAGATAATAAGAAAGTAGGATACAACGTGAAATACATAGAAATAAAAATCCAAGTAGATTTAGGATTAAAAAAGGCTTTAAACTGATTGCACATGATTTTTTTTAGAGATGACAACAGTAGAAGTAAAACGTGTCCCTCACAAAACCCTTAAATTAGATTTTGGCGCTGTCAACTCAGCGCAACGAATGCGTCTGCTGTTTGGCTGTTTGCTTCCTATACCCGTTACCCGTTACCACTCCACAGCTCCACACTGCTCCACCACCATACAGAAACATCAACTCCACACTTTACAAGTTAATAATATTTCTGCCGAGAAATTGTTGTCAAATTCCAGTGACTCCTGCGCATCGTATTCTCAAGTGAAATTTAATTTGCTTGTTGTTATATTTTCATATCATCTAATTTTCCGATTTCATGTTTGATTCTATTATTTGCGCTTTCTATTACTTTGCACCATTCTATTCTGTTATTATATTACACTTTTATTCATTTCAAATTTAATTATTCACTTTATTATTACATTTAAAATTTTTTAATAAAATAACCTCTAAATATTTATAAGCATTTGTGACGTAGCACTTCTTTATATGTATGTTTTCACAGTTAACATAAATTTAAGAAATATTTGATTTTGATGTAAAATTCAATTTATTAATTGAATATAAATCAATTATTTAATTACAAAATAAATCTATATTGTCGAAAAGCTTAAATTTCGTATAAATTTACATGATTTAATATATTAGAATTGCAAATTCATATTTATCTCTGTCAATTTAAATCAAAACAATTTCTCTTTCCAATTTACAGTTATTTGAAAATTTATTATAATTCATTTTTTACTTTATTAGAATTATCATATTATGTTAATTTGTGTTTATTTATGAATGTAATAAATATAAAATAAACGAATATGTTTCATTATAAATTTAAATGCAACTATAATCAGAATTATAATAGTTTCACGGAAGGATTAACTCAAAAATAACAAGTCAAATTTTTAATATAATAATGAAAAACTTGCAGATAAATTGTGTTGTTTTATCAAATAGTTGCATATTCAGTTAACAATTTAAAGATGTCAAATTATATGATAAAGTCGGATAAAAATATCTCGTTAAAATATACAGAATCATCAAAAAATTTGATAGGACAGCGGAAGTAAAGTTGTAACCCGTTTTAGTCCAATCAATTCAGTGACCAAGATAACAATCGGACAATGAAAACTTGTGAACAGGAAACAAAATTTTGTTTTATTGGATGCGTCAACAGAAACGTGCAAGTATCAACGATATGTTACTGATATATGTGTTACAAGGATAACGGGATTTGTAGTCTTTTTGAAAAGGGTTACAGTTGTAAATATGAATCAATATTGGATTCCGATCAGAACTATTTTTAGACTTATCAGATGTTGTTGCTCAAATGTATACAGTGTGTTTTAGATATATTTAAACAAAGTATGAAAAAAACTTAAAAAAGAGATTTAGGTTTTAATACTTTAATTGAAAATAGTTTTAGTTATAATCTCTCACTTAACAATCAATATCTTAAAATTAAATGTTAAGTACACCAGATAACTTTACCATTAACGGAACGGAATTGAAAAACTTTTAGAATTAATCTAGGATATACTTTGACAAATCTGCTTCTTCATTTTTAATTCCAATATAGATTTAAACTCATGACAAATGATGAGGAATGCTCAAAAATCAAAAACTAAGAATAAAGTAAAGCTATATTTAACAAAGTTTAGATAAAATTCGTTTAAATAAACTTAAATTTTATACCAAATTTGATTCTTCTATAAAATTCTAGAAAATACTTCTTTTATTTTCTTTAATTTCTTTATTTCAGTAGTCAGTCTAATAAGCTTCACATTGTAGGTTTTCTGGTAAGCTGTAATCTTAGTTTTATCTAATAGAATACCAAGGAAACTTTTTATTGTAACTGATTTATCTAGACCCAAGGTTTCTAACATGGGGGTGACTTAGTTTTTAAGAGGAAAATTATGTCTTCTTGAGGTTTTCTTCAGTTCAGGAATCTAGAATTAAATATCACCACAGTGAGGCATCAGGATTTTAGAGAAGAATAGAAGAGGCATGGCCAAAAAATGTTGGGTACCACTAATTTAGACAATTTTAGTGAATAGTTGTTTAAATCGTTTTGTATAATATATTTCTTTATCAGTCTTGTCTTAAAGATTTTGTGGTCGGTTAATTTTAAGATCTTAGTTTTATTATATTGAAATTTAAGTAAATTTTCTATCATTCTTTTATGTTTTTTAATTTGACTTACATCTTAATAGCGTCCAAAATGAAATTCACATTGTAGTTTTGTGCAAAATCAAATACCAAGATATTTTCCCTCCCAAATGATTTACCTAGAAATTTCCAATGAATACTTCTTTCATAATCTTTAATTCGATTAGAATAACGCTTATTTGATATAAATAAAAACTATAGTCCCGTATTGATCTTTTAAATAAAAAAACAGAGTCCTAGTAATCAATATTTATTTCAAGTTTCGTAAGAAAACTGTCTAAAGTTAAAAGAACAATGGTACTACTATTAAAACATCAGTATCTGCACCATCTTAACTAAGACACAACATGTCGCACCTCGACCTAGGCGATCGTAAATCGCCTAATAACCACCAAAGGCAAGACAGAAGAACTCATAAAGAAGTTAGGTCCCCCTGTTGCTTCCATGTCTCAATTCTGCTTTCAAACTTTAAATTAGTTTCATTGTAACATCCTTCCTTTGACATCCCTTGTGTTTAAGCTCGGTAAAATTTTTCACTCTTTACTATTTAGTTATAAACACTTTCTAGAATATTAGATATCATCTATAGGGAATCAATTTCATTGATGGACATATTTAACTATGAAATTAATTAAATGGATCACACTCTAGGGTATTTAACATGTATATTACTTCAAATGTTAGTTGAAGTTTTTTTTGTTTAAACACAAACAAAGTCATGTCATGATGAAGTTCCATTTAATTTATAGTTTTCCTTATTCAACATGAAACATTAAATAATTTCATGCAACATTACAACTTGTTTAACAATGTAACATTAAAACAAGATAAGTTTAATGTTGGTGAGTGTGTTTTGTCACCACAAAAACAAACATTCTAAGGTAAACATTATTGCAGAATATACTATACTAATAATGAATCTTTAATTAACATAAAGTAACTCATGTAGAATTATTACATATTAAATGGCAATTATGTTAATGAAATAATATTCATTTATCAACGTATTTTTGATCATATTTATCCATTGAAGCTTTAAATCGAATATCGAAGCTCTGTCATCATTGACACTTGCGCACTGTAACAAGAAGTACGGTCACCGGTTTGATGGTAAACGGTTCAAGGTATAAGCTCAGCTTTTGTCCACGATTTATTAATATACTACATGGTTCGCACACTTTCACAACAAATACAGTGAGCTTTCAAATATCTACAATATATTTTTTCTAAATTTTATCTGTATTTATTCTTATTCATTGAAATTATAATAAATATTTAAAGATTATTAAAAAAATCGTTTTTTAACCATTCTGTTTGTTAAAAATGTTTATAAAACTAAAAAAATTAACAAAAATAGTGAATCAAGTCGCTTATATTAATTTATTTAAAATAAATAGTTAGTAAGATTACTTACTGTGAAACTTAATAATTTAAATGTTTATATATTTTAATAGTTTTACATATTACTTAAGTATTAAAAATCTTAAAGCAAGCATTCATTTTTGTTTTAACAAAATTAACTCCATGGTAAAATATATTTAAATATATATTTTTTCGAAATATACTAAATAAACATAATAAAAGTAATATTGACTGAAAAAGATAAATAATTAAAATATTAAATTATCAAACGTTTGAAATAAACAAATATTACTCACAATTTTGCACTGGTTTCTAACATTAAATTGTCAAAAATAAAAGATTAATTATAATATTTCAAATGTTTATTGTGATAAATAATATATCTATTAAAATATCTTCAATTTTATGAGTTATCAAATTATGTTTTTTTATGAATTTGGAGTTATTCATTCTATATACGTTAAAATACAAAAACTCAAATTTGAACTAAGTATTTATCTTTTGTATTCTTGTTTAATGTACTTTAGTTTTGAGTTAAGTTTATTCATCTTAAATCGTATAGAACTAATATGAAGTTATAATACGAACAATAAATTAAATCAAATGATATTTAATCCATTTATTAAAACTTTACAGAGACTCAACAGTTCCATTTTAGTCAGTATGAGTTGTGGAGATATTGAAAGCAGCCCTATATAACAAATGACACCGGAACCCGAAGTCCACAAAATCCGGGTTCATGTCAGTGGCTCCGGTGCGTATTACTTCTCATTTGCCGGACTTTATCTCGGCCCGTAGTATCGTTACGGTTCTGTCATGTATAAGACTCCATCACTATAGGCTTCCAATGATCAGCCATTTACAAGATTATACTAGGATTCAATCATCTATTGTTATTAATTCAATTAGGAATATATAATTAACTATTACTATTAATAGAATAACAAATAGTTACTAAGAACGAAGAAGTTAAAATAAAAGTACATTGTTTCAAAAATATTTTATTATCCTGAATAACGATGGTTACTATAAAACGTTTCGAAAGAAAAAGTAAAGTAAAGGGACGCGATGCGATGCTAATAGTAAATCATGTGTTCGTGTTGGTGCCGGCGCTGCGTTCTTTCCGCGGCATCGAATCTCAGACAACGATGTTATAGCTCAGCAGGATGCGCCGTAATTGAGAAAGGACGACGTCCAACCATCCGACGGCCGTCCTAAACTGTCATCGGCAACGTTCAACGTCGCCAATGGTTTAGTTCATGGCTGAAGGACAACCCAGTTGGTTTGCAACACTAGCGCTTACATGCTGACGCGGCAATCGTGCGCAACTATTGACTCCTTTCTCATCATCCTATCATATTCTCTTACCACTTTGATCATCATTTTATTTGATACTACAAACTACTACTTAAATATTATTTATAACACTTTATTCTTTATTGTAATATAAATTTAAATAATTTATTAACAGCTTCAGGAAAACTGTTAATGATATAATTTCTTCTGTTCTAACTTCTAAAGGAAATCGTCAAATCCTAGTAGGATAAGAACTAAGATTAGTTCTCTATCTAGTTCATTACCCTTTAATAACTAATAATAAAGTATAAAAGTGCAAAAAATATTTCATTTCCAAGATATTTACATAAATTTCAAAATATTCAAAACCGGTTTTTTCAGTTGACAAAACAATTCAATTTTTTGCTTTCTTAAATTATTCATTCAATGAAAGAAAATCTAATAAATCATATATAAAAAAGTGTGTGGCTTCATAAATGTTTAAGTATTCGAGATATTAGTAAAAATTGATCAAAATCTCTGAAGTATTATCTTATTTCTATATAATATATTGTACATCAAAAGAAAATGAATTTTGTAAATAAAATAATATATTTTTTTGGCAAAATTTATAACATTTCTTATAACTATGAAATATACATGAAATGATAGGTAATTCATTGTCAATATAATGCCGAAGAGTAGTCTAATTAGAATTTGCTCTTTGCGTATTCCATATTGGGTTCCAATCATTTATAGTGTCTTTGATTTATTTAAATTTACTATTATTCTGCTTAAATATGATAATCCTTCCTTTATATTAAAATGTGACCCAAAAATGAACGTTTTTTCATATTATTGTAATATAAACAACCAAAACACGAGAAATCTTTGGGGGTTGCAACTGTTTCATCAATTTCTATATAATCTAAGCCGATTCCCGGTTGTTTCTCGTCATATGTGACATGATTTATATCCAAGTCGGCCTTGTCCGGATTCTAACTGTCTTTCATGTTGTTAAATTTATTGGAGGTTAAAAAAATATGTATGTTTAAAATGAAACACGTACACAACCCTAATGGAAAATTATTATGGCCAGTTTGGAATTTTCGTTGACCACAATAATTAAAGTATTGTCAAGATGTTGTTGCTTGCAAAGTTAGTGACAGAAATCCCGACAGATTTTTGTTTGTTCTGTTTTGTTTTGAAAACTTTGTCACAGGTTTTTTTGGGTTGAAATGAATGTGTATTGGAAAATTTATTTTTAAGGTTGAATTTCATTAATGACAGGCATTTGTTTTTGAAAACAATTTATTTAATCAACACACCATGACCTTTTTTTTATTTAATTTACAAGAGTTGACAAGAAAATTAATGTTTCTAAAATTACATTTTCACACTTCTTTTTATAATTGTTATGCTATGGAATATATGAAAGGGTAAAGGAGATTAATATCCCAATCATATGACACGAACGGCGAAGAGAATAATTACTTTTACGAACAAAATAAAATAACTATTTTTAAATTAGAATTTTTAGTTGTTTTGACGGTGAAATTAAAAATGAATGTTTCATAGAACAAAACGTAAATAAAGTAAAACACGAAAGCACTTTTATTTACAGTCTACAACGTTAAAGTAGAGCTTGAAATAACCGCGCAGTAATTACAAACTAAGTGATACAAACTCTTGTTCCCATTGTACATGAACGTAATATGAGGTCTAACATAAATACCATCAACCATCAGGGTACAAATGGTGGTCGAGATTCGGTACGGAAGCCGTGAACTAATCCAAAAAATGAGAAATCTGATCCCTTGCTATTGGAGCTTACGTTTTCGTAAATAGGTTCAGAAATTAGAAAAATCACTGTGTGGAAATAAGAGGTGGTTGTTTATTACTAAACGAGGATCAAAGTATATCATTGTTAGGATTACAAGCAGAACTTGGTTTATTTCATTTATATCTATCACAATGGCAAAAAAATTGGACTCTAAGCTAGATACTTATATCTGATAATAAAAATAGATTTATTTGATTGAAATTAAATCTATTTTACTTAAATTAGAACTATGTTGTATTAGATTTTATGACAAACAGATATACCCTTTATTTTATTCAAAATTGGTCAATTTTTTTACACCAAAAACTATATCAAAATTGATTAATAATTTTGGAAAATCTAAAATTAAAACGAGTTCAATTTAATATTTGTTTTACTCCCAAGATAATTGCAAAAATCAAATAATTTGAAATTGGCGTATATAAAACACTATCTTTTTCATTTTTATTACAATAAAAATTTATCTAAAGTCTTATCTATGATAAAAAACATTTAAGATCCTTATGGATGTTAATATTTATATAGTAGTAACACTTTTTCATAAGATTAGTATTACTCTGTGCAATAATCTATAGGTTTGCAAGGCTTGGGAAGCTTAAATATGAAGTTATATTATTAAGAATCTTGAAGCATTTGCTACGTCATGAAACAAATGACAGTCGCAAAATAGAACAAATAAAAACAGCAATGAATATAAAAGTATCAATAAGTTTCGTTAGTAATAAAAAGAATAATCCATGTTTAGGAAAGGCAGTGGTGGTCAGCCAGCTTTAATAGCGGTCCAACATACAGGCAAGCTGGTGCAATTACAGTGTTAATGTCAGTAATTTACGAGGAAAAGGGCCGAGGAAGGGACGTAAAGTAACACACGGTCACGGACCAGTCTAAACTTAAAACATGTTAGCCGAGTACGCGTTTGTTATTCATGCCACTAGATCTGCATGAATTTTACATTGCCTGAGAAATTTTAAAAACCTAACCTCACTTTTAGCCCTTTGTTTCGACTAGCGTAACGACTTTTTTTTTTATTTTTTAATGGATATTGTATATGTATGAGAAATACTCAGTTTGGGGTTTCTGTTATAATGTTAAAACAATTGGTTTACACCATTTAATAAAACATTTACAAATTGGACATACATTTTTTTTAAATTGTATATTCATTGAGATAACTTTGTATTTTATATGATCTTTCCAAAAAATGATTCTTTAGATATTAACTTAAACTTTATGGTCAATTTTCTTTAAGCTAATTGTAAGTTCCAATGAAACTACTAGACAATCTTAAAAATGTTTCATTTTCTTATCATACTTTTTGGATATATTTGGAATTCTTTTATCAAAATAAAGCTGATAAGTTTATAAAATCACTTATTTGGAGAAAATACTCATAATTTTTTTTCGAAGGAATACCCAATGGAAAATTTTCAACTATTGAAATACCGCTATAAAATGTTCATTTTTCGAGGTAATTTCATAAAAATTGCATACATTATGTAGAATGGCGAGAACAATGGACTAGCAGTATTCATTTTTTTATGACTTTATTTGTTTTCCAGTTATTGTTATTTATCTCAATTTCAAGCAAAACGCCAAATAAATTTTAAACCACAAATATTTTGTAAACTGTTAGTATTCATATTATATTCGTAGATATGTTTGAAATCCTTTTATCATAATGAGAGCAAAATTATGTGTTTCAAAACAAAACAAAATAAGAATATACGTGCAAAGCTCTGCCAATATCTATGTATTTTTAAAAGCTTCTCACCAAAAGAATCTGGCAAGTAATTAATATTCCAAATTTAGAGAAGATCTCAAAAAAATTTGCAAATTTCATATATTATGATATGAATAATTGTTTGGAAAGCCATTCTTGTAGTGAAAAAATCTTTACTCAAAGTATTACTATCATTAAAATTTCTTGAAAGAAGTTTTTAAATTTTCTTAGTATATCTATAATATGTTATAAAGTTTTGTGATAAGTTTTTTATTAATGGTAAAAAAATGTTAATATCAATATTTTATTCAAAACAATTTTAGTGTAAAGAATATAAAAATAAAACGCAATGTTATAAGAATATCCTTGTATATGAAAGTCATAACTTTGTAATAACAATATCCTAAAATCACAAACAATTTAGTAGTTATATATTTTTTTATTATTATACAAACACAAACTTCAAACAATAAAAAAATCATTTCAGTTTTCTATAACATGAAGCACACACAAAAAAAAATCGAATAAAATTTAATATCGTTGCTATAAAATTGTAGTAAACATATCTGGAACTACAAGGAAAAGTTGCTCAAATCATTTGAGTGGCTTATTTTTACAGTCATAACAGAAGAGGTTTTTTGAACTTGACATTTTACATCGATTAGTCATTTTTTGTTGCCTCGACCTTAAGAACTTTCCTCATAAAGAAAAATGAATTACAATATAATGTTATGTTTGGTATAAAATTTCAATATGATCAATAAATTTTATAGGTAATGATGCTAAAATTAAATACCTATTTTATTATTTTTCTTTTAATTATCTTACATTTTAAGAATTTATTAAATATAAAAACTTAAGTTTAACTGTTCAATGATACAGCGTGTTTGAAGCAAAGAGAAAATCAAGTATCTGATAAAGATATTAATTGCACTATCAATGTCTAGTTTTTTTAAAGACTAGATTCTAGTTTTTATTATTTTTGAGATAAGAACTTTAGTATGACTTGTTTAATTTCTTTTAGATTGAATATTGGGGTAATTCTTATTACTTATCGAGAAATTTCTCACATCTGATTCGTTTGAGATAAGATTTTGAGATTCTAGTCTTTTATACTGGTCAGTTTAATTTACTAAAATTTAAGGTTTTCCAGTCAATGTTTTTCTACTATACGATTCTTTTAAATTAAAACTTGATATTTAGTTTTTAAGTAAATTTTAAAGAAAAAGCTTTTAGCTATTTTGATTTAGAGACGGTTAAATTTCTTTGATATTTCTAAGACCAGACTTTCAGGTTTTATTCTTTGAGAGATTGGATTTTTAGATTTGTTATATAAATCTTTAGGGTTTAGCTATTAATATTTCACTTTTTTGCAAATTTTAGCAAATATGCAATTTAGTATACTAAATTTAGAGACTGTTTAAACTTTAAGAGACTTATTTTTAAAATCAGACTTTCAGGTTCTAGTCTATTAGAGATTAGATATTCAGAATTGTCTCATTAACCTTTAGGGTTAAAATTTCAATATTAAGCCTTTTTGGCAAATTTTTGCAAATAATTAGTTAGTACACTAAATTTAAAGACTATTTATTTTCTTTGAGATCATATTTTATATAGGTCTTTTTGATACCTTAAAATTTCGAAGTAGTTGCTAATCTTTTAAAATTGGTTTTATTTAAGCCGATTTTTGTAACAATAGTGGNTTGCAAATAATTAGTTATTACACTAAATTTAGAGACTATTTTTTTTGGAACCATATTTTATAAAGGTCTTTTTAATATCTCAAAATTTTGATGTTTTTGCTAATATTTTAAATATGTTTTTTGTAAGTAGATTTTTGTAACAATATTGGTCTTTTTAAAAACAAAGCTTTAAATTTTTTGCCTTTCTAAATAAAGGATTTTAAGAGCTTCTGTTTTTCTACAGCTTTTTAAATAAATATAATAATTTATTTTATTAGTAAATTGTAATTATACTTGGAACACTTAAGATAAGAATCTCAATAGATGCTCTTGCACTTCAAGGGTTACGATTTTGCTTCCTCCGATTTCACAAAGTTTCATTCATAGTGTTGTGTCTTCACTATTCTCTTAATATTTTATTATTGTTATTAGTTAATACTAATTATGTTCTATGTATTTTATTTATATTTAAATTTAATCTACACATTGTTTTTGTATATTTAGATTTCATAACATACTTTTTAAGTCTAAACATATGTCTTGATAATATTTAGATAAAGTCAATAAGTTGTTTAGACTACGCTGCATCCCCTATCACCAATAATCATATCACTCTTATTTAAATTAACCACCCTATATCTTTTTTATGTAAAGACATCTGTTTCCACACATGTATTTCTTGGAAACATCCCTTTTCCTTCGCCAAAAACCTTAATAAATATAAGTAATAATTTAGAATTAAGTCAGTTAAAATCAGTTCAGAAGTTAGTAACAACTCAGCAACATCAGAGTCTAAAATCAGAGTTCAGACATCTCATTTCCAAACCATCAAAATCAAAAAGCAGCATTATTTAACATTAGAATAAAAGATTCGCTTTAAATAAATTATTTTAGTTGTATTTTCGTGGGTGTTTTATTAAAGAAACCTTTACTACGAAAATCCTTCCAATAGCACGGTAGGGTTACAACAATAAATACCGTTTTCTTGGGCGACCAATATTTTGTTTTCTTTTCGGGTTATTTTTGAGGATTTAATTTGGTATCTTATTATTTTCCATTCTGTCTCTTCAAAGATAAAATTTTAATTATTAGCGTATTTAAATTACACAGTCTTTAATAATCCGGACTATTAGTGTCTAATCATTTAGAAAAAAAATTTTGAAAATCAATATTTTAATAGTTTTAGTATTCAAGAATATAAAATCTTTAAGAAGATGGCTAAATATGTGTTTATATTTAAGAAATCTAGAAGAAAATAACGAAGTTACTTGACGCGAGAATAATCCAAAGTGTAAAAAGAATTCACGCTTGACGAGCCGAACAAATACAAGTAAATTTTAAAATTAAATTTTCTTCGTAAACGTTTACATAAAATGCAATTTATTTTTTACACATAATTAAAAAATTACGCGATAACATTGAAAGCACAGCTTGGATAATAGAATATAAAATTATAAATCATTCGTTGCACCAACTAGAAGATAAAATATTCTTTCACACAACACGGCGACACCCAACACTGGCAAATGCTGGCCAACGGCCAAACTTTCATCCTAGTAAAATACTAAACCCACAAACTTAAGAAACTAACGGTTGATTTTTATTTTTCTTACATATTCTTCCGTTAAAACTGTCAGCTTTATTAATATTTAAATTAAAAATGGCTCTGGTTACAACTAAACTTCGCCACACAAAAAGGTTAATTAATAATTATTCCGAGAAGGGTTAATAGTTCTTTTATGAGGAAATAAATTAAGTTGTATATAAACTTCATCTATTATTTATGATAATCATAAAACTGACAAACTTATAAACCACTGATCGAATTAATTATTAAAATAATTATAACAATATCATACAATATAGGGTAATTAGTGTGTTTGAAAATTTAATTAACGTTTATTTAAACTTCAAATAATTTATATTAATAATAAATGTAGATAAATGGACGAACGCGTTATTGCATGAGTGCTTGTAGTAACCCAGAGGGTCCTGATTCTAGTATCTATAAATTTCATTAGTATTCAAATGTTATTTTAATATGAGATTTATTTGAGTCAAGGGTTGAATAAAACGTTGAATATTAAACCAATTCATTTTATTAAACAATAGTGGAGGTATCTTTGCATTATTTTACCGAGTATTGGTTCAAATATGAAACTTATTACTAGCTTCGACCCAGAAAGATTTTTGACGATTTTTAGAACTTAAGTTTTTTGCAAAAATCTCATTAAACTTTATATATTTACATATAATTATATATTTTAGTAATTTATGTATAAGAAATTTATTTAAAATGGAAAAATTTTGCGAAAAAGTTACATATAAAGAATTTTTGTTGATTTTAAACATTTTAATATTTTTAAAATAAATTTTGTGGAAAAATTAAGATATTAAACTGAAATTTTAAATAATAACAAATTGTTATATTCATTATCGATTAATATATAAGAAACAATAAGTCAAAAATGGAGCAATTAAGCAAAAATAGTAAGAGTATGCATTAAGGCATTACTATTTGGTTTCGCCTTTTTATGTATAATCCTGTGTACCCTGTTTTACCTATATTTTTCTACTAATCCAGGGTCCATTTTTACCTACTCTCTACTATTAGTTTAAATATATGTATATATATTTTTTCCCGCAAGATGGAAAAACATGTCCATCGCCGCTTATTTTGGGCTGTTCAATTTTTCATGTTGAAACAGTCAATTCTTCAATATACCGCCTTTCTAGCAACACGTGTTTTTGCTAAGAAACAGTTTGTCCGCTACTTTTTCTATACTTGTAATTGTGTGTGCCACGTGTGTGATTTGTGTTACATTTAAAACTCATAACGCTCCGCATCTGCAACTACTGTCCAATAGGATAACGCGAGTTGCGTTTACCGCCGCTATAAATACCTGGAGGTATTTACGTCTTGAAGAAGTCTTCAGAGTTCTGCAAGTAGTGAGTACATTCCCACTTATTATTTTCTCCCATCTGTACTAAGAGGGTTGAAACCGCTCCTACCTTTGTACCCGCTAAAGCCAAGTTTAAGAGTCAGCAGATTCTTTAAGTTTGCAACGAAATTTCCCCCACACTATTAATTTTCAATATTTTAGTTTTTTACGAAAATCTCGAGAAATAATTGGGCTATAAAACTAAAACTTTGAAAATATATTTCTCATTTTTTTTAAATCGATTTCTGCCTTTACAACTTGTATCTCAAAAGTGGATAATTTTTACCATAAGTAGTAAGACAATGAACCAGGTTTTTTTCACCGATTTATCAAAAATTTCGGGATATCATTGCGATATTTAATTGAAACTTTAAAAATACACATTTCATTCAGTTCTAACTCGGTTCCTGCTCTGAAAATAATATCTCAAAACCAGACTATTTTTGCCATAAATAATTAGACTATAGTTGCAGATAATTTAACCGATATTTAGGATTTTAGTTATTTGCAAAAATCTCAGGAAATAATTGTGCTATTAAACTGAAACTTTGGAAATACACATTTTATTAAGTTCTAAATCGGCTTCTGCTTTGAAAACAATATCTTTAAAAACAAGTTATTTTTGCCAAAAATAATAAGTATATAGTTTCAAATATTTTTACCGATATTCAACATTTTAGATATTTGCAAATGCCTTTTGAAATAAGTTAGATCAGAAGCTGAAACTTTAACTATTAACATATCATTATAATATCTTTGAAATAATGGCTTATAAATTGGACAATTTTGCAAAATATATAGCAATGAAGGTAATTTAAAGTAAGAAACATAATTTGAAGGCAGGAATTGTAAGAATATTAGATCAAATTATATTGTAATTTATAAATAATGTCTGAAAGTAGTGAAAATTGAATAAAGCATGAAATAATAGGAACCGCTGTCAAAATCTTGCGTTCCGAATTGACCAATTCCAATTTCCGTTTTTAATTTAGTCCGGGAATAATTAATGAATTTCTTTGAATTAGAATAATTGTTACGTTAACCTTGACCGTAACATGTACATTGTACTTGAACGAAATGACTACAAAAAACCGGGACCAAAATGAAATTTCGGTTTGTAAAAGTAAAATGAGTTTCGATGTCACTGTGATTCGGTTGTTGTAATTATCGATTGCTATTCATTCATTGGTGTAATTGGCGATTTGCGTGGCTCATTGGCCGCACAGATGCGAAAACAATCCGGCAATATTTCACGTGTCGTGTCGCGTTGCAGCATCGTTTTGTCTGTCGCCCAACGCAAAATACGATGTACCCCATTATGTTGTTTTATTCTTAGACTATTTAAATCTGATGTATATCAATTCAATTTGGATTATTCCAAAAAAAGCTCCAAAAAGCTTTTGGTTAAGAAAACCGTATCACACATAGTCTTTTAGTAAGAAATAATTAAGTTATATTGTCTTTTTTGCACAAAGATAACAGATAAAATTTGATTTGGTCGGGTTCAAAGTGTTTTTACGGTATAAGATTTATACAATTCTTTTATATATAGCGTAAACAGTAATTTTTGTAAATAATACAGTGAAACATGCGAAATCGATAAATTTCGCAGACATTTTGAGTAATTTATACAGCTACCGTATCGCTAAAAATGCTGAAAAGTGGTTACGAAGCGAAAAACATTTCCTTTCAATTTAATTACATAAATCAGCTTCGAATAGATTCGATGCGACATCTTTAATGTAAGCACAATGACTGTTCTACTAACTCGTTCGTTTGACGATGGATTAATGTATTCCAAATCGATTACGATTTCGTTTTCATCAAATGAACGTTTAGTTTTATACGAAATTCATCTTCGTTCATAGTCAAACGCATTTATTAAATATATTTTATTCTTTCGATTCATTTATTATTTATTTCGGGAGAATTATTAAAATTTATTTTGTAATAAAAATGGCATGAAACCAAGAACTAAGGAGAAATTTGGAATCCATATAGTGAGCCTCACGCTTAGAACCTTTTAATTTGGACTTCTTCTAGAATTAAGTTGTCATATTATAATGATTATATTATAAAGATAAGGGCTTAAATATTTGTTTTATAGGAATAAGT
>NEEE01003398.1:4379-23649 GCA_002278615.1 Pogonus chalceus
ATTTTATCGGTTGTTGACACAAAAAAAAATCGGTTTTTCGATTAATCCATTGTTAAGAGATTTTTTTTATTGTAAAAACATTGACGATCGATTGTTTTGAAACAAAATCGTAAATATTACACGAAACATACAAATACATGTAAAATAACGCTTTATTTTCATTTACTAACATTTAAAAAAAATATTTTATATTCAAATTAAGCATCTGGAACATGCAAAGTTATAATTTTAGTTCAATTTTATCTCCAAAATACAATAAAACATTTAAAGCATTAGAAAACTTTGCATGTACAAGGATTTACTAAATAATAAAATATCCTGCAACGTATGACTTACCTTGTGTGTCCTCCAGTTTGTTACGGCAAGAAATTCGGTCCCAAGGGATACGGCTATGGCCAGGGTGGTGGAGCCCTGCAGAGTGACTGCTATGCCAACGGGTAGGTCCTTAAAACCCTTGGAAGTTCTAACGCAGGTCGAAAGAAACAATATACATTACACTTTCAAAATAAACGTTTCTAGAACTGCGTTGATTTGCAAGGAATTTCGGAATAGTTTTTAAAAGTATAAATATTTTGTTAATAGCGTGCTACGCGCAACTATTCGGTCCGAGGGGCATAGGCCATGCAGGTGGATTTTCCATAGGTCTTACATGCGATGTTTTGGATAATGTCAGGCAGAGGTATTTCTGCAAAACCTATTGAGAAAATCCTAGCACGTTATTGTTTTTTTCGTCGTAGTACCCCGTAAAGTGTCTTCATGTACCGTGTATTTAATACTACATGGATAATTTTGTTTTGTATTCGTTTAAATAATATATAGTTTTTGTTAAAAACAGAATAGTACAAAATCTAAAAAAAAATACATGTTTTTTTGTTTGTTTTGTCTTTTTGAAACCGTTTATAAACAATACCGAAAACTACAACTCAAAAAAATTTGTGTTGATAATATACCTTTGTTTAATATACAAAAATTTGTGTACCCTGTTTGATATTAGTTTTAGAAATAGATACAGCGGTTTTTAGAATAAGAATTAACGTTAATTATTTTATAAATTAGTGATGCTGCACCAAAAACAACGGTGATTGATACAGCAATTATTAAAGCACCACCTGGACAAGGATGCCCCCGTTGTGGAGGTGTTGTATTTGCGGCTGAACAAGTTCTCGCCAAAAGCAGAGTAAGTTACAATTTATTAATCTTACCTGTTATTATTTTCACTTTATTACATACTTCAAATATATTTTATAATATTTATATGAATAATCATACTTTTCTTGAATAAAAACGATAAATATACTATATATAATACTAGAAAACCATTTTTTAAAGATAATAATAAATACGTACGCATACAATGAATGCGTAAATGATACTAAATATTTATTTGCCGCTCGGGCTAGTTACCTGAGCGCGCTGTGCAAGTTGTAACCAATTTATCAATTTATACATAATATATTACAAATACGAAACAATTAATAATTTGATATTTTTAAAATAGGAATGGCATCGCAAATGCTTCAAATGCCATGATTGCACCAAAACTTTGGATTCAATCATTGCATGCGATGGACCCGATAAAGATGTATATTGCAAAACTTGTTACGGAAAGAAATGGGGACCCCACGGTTACGGTTTTGCTTGTGGATCTGGTTTCTTGCAAACTGATGGATTAACGTAATTATTTTTTTTAATTTAAAATCAATTAAAATTGCTAATTAATATTTTTGTTTGAATATAGCGAGGATGAAATCTCTGCATCTAGGCCTTTCTATAACCCCGATACGACTTCGATTTTGGCTCCTAAGGGCCAGGGATGCCCCCGATGTGGTGGTATGGTGTTCGCTGCTGAACAACAACTCGCCAAAGGAACTGTACGTGGTTTTATTAATCGAAAATAATTACAGAAATAATAATTAAATTATTTAATTTATAGATGTGGCATAAGAAATGCTTTAACTGTGCTGAATGCCATCGTCCATTGGACTCTATGCTCGCTTGCGATGGTCCTGATAAGGAAATCCACTGCAAGTCCTGCTACGGTAAACTCTTTGGACCAAAAGGTTTTGGTTACGGTCATGCTCCTACTCTTGTATCCACCAATGGCGAATCTTCTGCTCTTTAGTAAGTTTTACAAACATAATAAATATGTCGGGAAGTATTCAAATAATTAATTTAATTTTAAAAAATTAGCGAGGCGAAACCAAACAGCGGTGTAAAGGCACCCCAAGGCCAAGGTTGCCCAAGATGCGGCTACGCTGTGTACGCTGCCGAACAGATGAACAGCAAGAACCGCATCTGGCACAGAAGATGTTTCTCATGCGCTGATTGCCACCGATCACTCGACTCAACGAACTTGAACGATGGCCCCGATAACGACATCTATTGCAGAGGTTGTTACGGCAAAAACTTCGGCCCTAAGGGAGTCGGTTTCGGCATGGGTGCTGGCACGCTAACCATGGCTTAAATACAATCAGAACTTTACATTTTATTTATTAGGTGGTTGGGTCACCGCAAAGTATTTGTAAATAATAACACCAAAGTCTGGTTCAAGACAATGGAATTTATGAATCGTATTTATTTTGATGTATTATTTTTAAATTCCGTAACAAAAAAATGTAAATAAATAAATTTAAAAAATGAATATAAAAATAATACTAATTTAAAAAAAGAATCGAAATAAATATTAACAAAATTGTAAGAATTATACGTAATTATATAAATCTAATGAATTATTTGTACGGTATTGGAATGAATTAACGCACTATTGTGAGTGAAATCTGACGATATTTTTATTTCAGTAATTCAGTTTAGTAACTCGGTTGGTAGGCAATTAACCTGGTAATCCAGAGAACGGATAATATATCCTAAATAATTGCATGCGTTAATTCTAGTAAAGTATTAAGAAAAATGCTTACGAATTTTTCAAAAGATACAAAATGAATCTTACAAATTTGTACGAAATTCCATAATTAGTCTCAAACACATGGCTAGCAAACCGCACTCACCTTTAAATTCACTTGATGAAATTCATGTATTAGCTTCAATGCAACACTGATTAAAAAAACAAAACAAATAAAAACAAAAAAAAAATAGTACAACAATAATTTTGTCCTTTTTGTAACATAAAACCCACCGAAGTACCGCAGAGTCCGATTAAAATAAGAATGGAAACTGTATAACCCTAAATGAATTTAACACAATGCGCAAATTTATATAATTCTTATTTTAATCGGACTCTAAAATGCAGGGTATATGAATAAGAACTTTTTTTAAGAGCCGGCCGGTGGTGTACATTTTTTTATTATAATTGTATATTTTTAATGAGGTACGAAAGGATTCATAGATGAGCGAATAGGGAACAAATAACTGAATCAAACGGCTGAGATATTCCATATTTTTAAGAAGTTATTTCCCTCGAACGACCAGGCTCCAACTAGGCCTGAGATCATCATTAAATAACTTATTACCACACAGACTTTTTGTACATATATACACTGGCCTATTTCTAGGCCTATCACTGCTTCGCACGCTTTGCTTACAGCGGGACGTTATTTTCTCATTATTTAAATGAATTTGTCGTCATTTATTGTTATTGCTTTCGTTAACTTATTCTTTCTTAACTGTAATATTTTTGTCTAGTATATAATATTATGTATAATGGAAGCTACAATAAAGTTCTGAATAAAACCATTATTTCAAAAAAATACGTGTTTCTTTTATTTATTATTCTATTATTTATCATGATACAAAAAAATAAATAGCAACTCTTAAAAATACGCAATAAACAAAATTAAAACTTCATACTTAATCTAACCTAAAATATATATTAAACTGGTTTTAAAACAAAATAAACTGCTTGTAAAATACAGTAATACTGTAAATGTTGTATAAATGTATTTCAAATAAGAAAATATGATTTGAGAAACTGGTAAAAACAATAATTAACATTAGTACTCGTACTGTTACATCACAGGTATATAATTTTAATTAAAAAAATAATAAAACAAAATAATTATTCAATATCTGTCCATTCTTCATCATCATCACTACATATTTTCCGTTTTTTTAAAACAACTTTCGGATTTTTTGATTTTTTCTTTCCTTTATTTGTAGTTTCAACATTACCGAAATCATATCGCGCTTTTAATCGTTCGCGTATCAAAACCGCTTTTATTAATTTACGCCAATTACCCCAAACACGTTTTTCATATTTTTCCATTTCTTTTCGCGCAGTTTCGGCTTGGTCTTCTTCCCAAGCTTTAATTAAAACATCTTTAAATTCTTCGCATACTACATAGCCATCGAACATTGGGTGGCTGTATCCGCCGTGGAAATCGAAACCGACGACCGCTGGAGCGCAGTCGATTTGAAGTTTTCGGGCGATTTTATTTAATCCAGGAACTGGAACATAATAAATAATATTACGATTGTTTTTTTTATATTTAATATTGTGAAGACTTACGTTGTAAATGAACCGTTTTCTTCGGTAACATACAAGCTTTGAATAATTCGACATTTCCGTAAGGATTTCTCGGAACTATTCCATTTTCCGCCGTTGGCGGGACATAATCTTCGACTTGCCAACTTCCAAATAATTCCAATGGAAGATCTGTTATTACGTTTCCAGTCAACTATAAAAATAAATTTATATTATTAACTGTAAATAATTATTTTAGTAGCGCTTACTTTATCATATTTTGGTCTCGCTTTAACTATTTTGTAAGGTTGTTGAGCTGGTTTAACAACTTTCGCATGTTTTACCCAAATTTCTCTAGAATGAAGTGTATGAACACATTCTCTAGCATAAACTGGTTCATTACGTACAAAACCTAATGTAAGTGCATCTGGTGGATAAATTGCTTCGAATTTTAATAAATGACGCTTTAAAGCATATAAGGGATGATTTTTATACCTAAAATATACATTTTATATATGATTCATTGACATATTTACTATTATTTTAATTATATTACTCGCTAATTGTTGTCGGCAATGGTTTATCTAACTGTTGTCTAGCTAAATCTTCATCTTCCTCTTTATCTCTAGCTGTTTTAACTCCCAAAAATGGACGTAACGATGCATTCCACCAACTAGAATCGACGCGGAGTTTTCGAGTTACTGTATTCCAATTTGGACAATATCTAGCAGTAACATCTTTTAACGATAAATTGTTATTCCAAGCAACTATATATGAAACTGGTTGAGTTGCTCGAGACTGTAATAAAAGAAAAAATTAAATATATAATAAATAGTTCAAATACATTTTACATACATGAAGCTCAGCAACGCAATGAATTTGTCCTTTAATTAAATCAACACTAATCCATTTTTCTTCCTCTTCAAGAAAAACTTCAACCCAAACATCGTTCCCAATTTTCTTCTTTTTATCTTGATTTTCAATTTCATCATCGGAAGAAATGACTCTAGTATCAATATCTTCCTTTGCTTTTATTTTACGTTTAACATTTGTATTGACCTTAAATTTAAAATCATCATCACTTTCATATTTTTTTATTGATTTTCGTTTTAACACCGGTTTCTCTACCTCCTCATCCTCGTCGGGAAAATAGTCCGAATCATATTCAGGATCTTCTTTTTTAATATCTTTTTTGACTTTTCTTTGTAGTTCTGCGTTTCGTTTTGTTGTCATTTCACCTTTTATTAAATTCATTATGTCTTTTGCGACGCCTAATTTTGGTTTTTCATCGTTACTAAAATAGCTACTTGAGGTATTTGGGGATTTTATATTTTTTTCGGTTTTAATTTTGATTTTTTCCGGAGAATTGACTTTACTTGTAGCAGCTTTATTGTCGACTTTTGAAGATTTTGGGGTAGTTTTTTTAGGTACATCTTTAGATGTCTTTAAATTATCTTTTTTATTTGCAATTCGTGGAGATTTTGATGTATCTCTTTTATTTTTATCAGATGATACAAGTTTAGTATTAGAAGAAACTGGAGTTTTATCTTTACTAATATTTTTTGTTTCTTCTTTAGAAGACCCTGAAGTTGATTTTCTTGTTCTAGTTGTTTTTAATTCCGTTTTATTTTCATTTAACTTTAAACTACTCTTTTTATTTCCATTAATATCTTTCGGGCTTTTACCAAGCGATTTACTCCGAGGCTTAAAATCAGCATCAGTATCTGGATTTAAAAGATTTTTATCTGGCGTTTTAGAAATTTCACTTTTTCTTCTTCTTTGAGCTTTTGTTAAACATAAATCTAAACTCGATATGGATTCATTTAAATTTTTCTTTAATTTAATTTTTATATTTGGTTTATTTTTTGGTTTTGAAGTAGATGGTTCGTTATCCGAATCATCTGCACCATCAACTTGTGAAATTATTGGAATATTTTTATTTGTACTTTTCGAAGTGTTTTTTGTTTGTTTTTCAGTTTTTTCAGATGTTTTTCCTTTTTTAGTTGATTTTGAATTTGTTTCTGATTTTTTTGTTTTATTACTTTTTGTATTGCTTATTGATTTATTTAAAGGATTGGCAGTTTTTGAAACATTTGAAGTGCTTTTATTGCTTTTTGATTTACTTGTAGTCGGTTGATTTTCTGATTTAGATGTTTCCGTTTTTGTGTCCTTAGTTTTTTCTTTTGTAGTTAAAGGTAATAATTCTGAAGAGTCAGGTCGAAGAGGAACACATTGAAACGATAATATTAGCCTACATTGTAGACCAAGTGAGCGTAAAATAAGAATAAATGCTAATACAAAATCTCGTTTAGATAATGCTTGTTTTTTCTTTATTTGTATTTTTAATGTATCTTTTAAAGGAACTAACTGATCATTTTTTATTTCATTAAGTTTCATCATTTTTCCGTACCATTTTACAATTTGTTCTAAGTAGCTCATATCGGCATGTTTCGGAGGATAACATTTATCAGATGGTATTAAGGATAAAGCGCATCCTAAAAGTTCTTCATCATTTAAAACCGAATTTACAAAGTTTCCATAAGCAATCCAACATAATAAATGTACTTTATGTACATAAACTTGATTTTCTTTTTTAATTCTATTCATTCTCCGTTTAATTGCAGTCATCATATCAATACCTTTACTTTTTTTCCGTACTAAGGTAGGTAATTCAACTGTTATTTGTACTCCTTCTTTAGGAATATTAATTTTATCTTCATTTTTCTCATTTTGTATTTCAATTTCCTGCCAATCCATTTCATCTTCATCATCTGAATCACTTTCAAAAGAATTCACTGAATTTTGAGATTCTAATTTTGTTTCACCTAACGTTAATAAAGTAGATATTTCATCATTCTTATTTGTTTTTGGTTTTTTCGGAACTTTTTTACTGCTTTCATATTTTTGAACGCACGCTTTAGCTTCTTCTATTTTTTTATTATATTCCCGTAATTGTGAAAAATTTGTTTTAGGTTTTTCGTCACTTTGTGACGATTCATTCTGAGTTGAAATATTTTCTTCCGTTGTTAATTCTTCAGAATTAATATTTTCTTCCTCTGATTCGGATTCGCTAAGTCGTTGTATACCGCCGAATATTTTTTTCTCGATGGAATCAAAATCAGGTGGCTTTTCAGCAGCGTTTGATGTGAAAAAACTTGAATTTAAATCTATTTCATCTGCGGTTTTTAAATAATCTCCTACGCTACTGTCTGAAGAGCTACCATCATCAGATTCGTGTTTACGTTTAGGACTTTTAGATTTATTTTTATTTTCAAAATCTGAGGAATTTTCATCTACTTTATGTAAACGTTTAGGTGGACTACATTTTTTATTTTTTGGTTTTGATTTATGTACAACTGTAATAACAGTATCATCGAGATTATCTGAAGAGCTACCTTGACTATCATCAGATTCGTATTGTCGTTTAGGACTTTTACGTAATGTTGATGATTTTTTTTTAGTTGTTGATTGTACAGCATTATTTCCCGATGTAGAAGTATTACTTCTTAAAGTACGTCGCGTATTCATTATTCTATGTTTCAGATTGTTACACAATATTAAAAAACTTTGAAAGCGTTATTGAATTAAATAAACTTACCGATATATCTTCTATTTACACTTATTAATAATAAAACATAAGATTAGGTAACTTAATATAATTATTATATAATAAAACACAACACTTATATATAACTTATTAAGCACTATTTAAAATTGCTTTGTTTATAAAAAGGCGCAAAACTCTACATGCTAAACCCACATGTCAAAACATTATTACTGCTGAATATAGCGTTAACGCTAGAAAAATGCAGCTATATTCGCTAGAACATTGACAGTGACAGTTAACTTTAGGTTAAAAATAATAATTTATTTAAATAAGTATTATAAATATGGAGCAACAAGATATTTATTACAATAAAGGAGATTACGTCGAAACGGTACATTTAAATATTATTAAAATAAATGCGAACTTCCTATTCATGTTTTAAATTATTTACAGCCGTCAGGAAATCGAGTATGTCGTCAAACTGTGCTTTGTGGTTCACAAAATATAGTTTTAAATGGTAAAGTTATAATTCAAGCCGATGCAATCATTCGAGGCGATTTAGCTAACGTTCGAGCTGGCAGATATTGTATTATAAGTAAAAACTCTGTGATTCGTCCGCCTTGCAAGAAATTTAGTAAAGGGTAAGTTATTAATATATTTCCATGGTTTTATTTTAATATACTGTTATTTTATTAATATAGCGTGGCATTTTTTCCATTATCAATGGGGGAACATGTATTTGTTGGAGAAAATTCTGTTGTCAATGCAGCCCAAGTTGGTTCTTATGTGCATATTGGTAAAAATGTTGTGATTGTAAGTATTTTATATAGTAGGCCGCTTGTTACTGACTCCTGATTTAAAATATATAAATATAATTAATAATATTTATTTTATTACAGGGTAGGCGAAGTGTGCTAAAAGATTGTTGTATAATCGAAGATAATACAATTTTACCTCCAGAAACAGTAGTACCACCTTTTGCACGCTACGCTGGTTCCCCAGGTCGATGCGTAGGAGATGCTCCCGAATGTATGCAGGATCATATGATCGATTATACCCGCAGTTATTATCAACATTTTGTACCCAATAAAATTTAAGGATTAATAAATATTTCTTCTCATTAAGTTATGAATTTAACGATATATTATTATTATAAATAAAAACTTTTGTACTATTTCGTATAATTTATTTACTATTGTATATATACAGTGAAATGCGGAAAATAAATAAAGTGAAAAAAGAGAAAATAATTGTTTCACTTAAAACTTACATTAAAATTATTTACAGCTTTGGTTGTTTCTTTTTCAAACAGAAAAAAATAAGGACTAGATGGTTTAACACTCTGACGTAATTGTAGTTTTAAGTAATTTATGAAAACAATACTTTTTATTTTAGTTGCAACAATTACATCAAATTGTTAAAATGATCTGGTTACTGAAATTCGGTGGTAATATGAATGTACTAACTAACGGAGTATAAAAAAAATCACAGGTGAATATAAATTAATCATGGCAAAATAGAGATCATTAAATTAATGAACATTTGTTCAAGTTATTTTGAGCAATACCAAATACAAATACTATAAACTAATATTTTTAAATGCTACTTTTTGGTATTATTCAAATACCATTGTCTACTTAACAATAATTTTTATCTTAAATAATCTGATAAAAATAATTCATGTTTTTTTTTATCAGATTATTATTATTTAATTTTATATTATATTAATACAGTTCGACAAAAAATATTAAATATATATCATGCATATGTAATCATGTAAAATAATATAATAATAATAATTGTATAATTTTTGTCAAACTGTAAAAACTCGTACAAGTAGTCCAAGGCACTTAACTACATTCTTACATGAGATCAATGATTAGGTAACATACCTTTATCATTATTAATCTAAATCATTTATCAAGACTAAATAAAAATATTTACATAATCAACAATAAAATTATTATGGCGTCAAACATCAAAACGTTATTTAAAATATTGAGACATAAGAACAAACTGAAAACAATTTTGAGACGCCTTTTCGGAGGCAAGTAAAATAAATAACAACATTTTATTTATGAATTTTATCGATAAATAAGTTAATATACTCATATAATTCAAAACTTTTCTTGCTTATTTTACGATAATACTCATTATTTTTATATAAATATATTCATAATTATTTTATAATTATTAAATCAACAAACATTTCATTTTAAATATATTAAATTCATTGAAATAATTATGAATATATTTATTCGAATCGAAATCAAATCATTTTCAGAAATCTATATCTAATACATCTGTAGGTGTTTCCGGCTGACTGTCCAATAAATCATTTGTTATCATTTGATTTTGAGGTATTTTATTATTAATTGTTTGTAAACCAACTGTTTCTTTCTCAACAATTTTTTCAATATGTCTTGCGACGATTTCCAACGAAACAGGGTCGCAGAAAGTCAATGAACATATATCTCGAGGTGCTCCTCGGGCTGATGGTGATTTTAAACCTCGAATTGCAGCACAAATGCAAGCGGATGCAATCAAAGATGGTGGTGTCTGCATAAACTCTGGTTCTGTAATATAAAAGAGTTTCCGGTTAGACAAACAACAAAACGTATAAGGTAAAAAAGGGTGGGTACTTCTTCAACGGGATAAAAAAAATAAGAATATATTAAATCGTAACAAAACACCAATAACGCCCCGTTTAACGGAACTTAACTACCCTTAAAAATTTAAATATATTAATTATTATAAATAATTTCATCGAAAAATAGTTACTTCAGCTGTGTAAACATTTCGAAATATATGGGAAAAAAATAAAATACTACATAACATGTAAAGAAAAATAAAAATAGCGAATATACTTGGTAAAAACATAGTTAAAAGTATAGAATAAAATAAACTCAGGTAAAATATATTTATAAACACCTGGCACCTGTACTGAAAACGTATGGGGTACTCAATTCTTTTGCACATTTGGTCACTATTGTTAATCAATGTATATAAGGTCACACATTATATAAAAGTATTTTTTTCTTTCATGTGAATATACAAAATTTAATTTTTACCTTTCAAAGTAACTTTTCGATTTTTAATACACAAAAATATCTTATATTGAATATAGTTAAAATTTTACTTAGTTTTAACTTGCAAATTAAATATTATCAACTTATCAATTCAAAAATACATTTTATTTTATTTTAAATATATTAACAAAAAGATCGTAAATAAGCAGAATTAATAATTAGGAAAATAATTATTTAAACAACAAATATAAGAAAAGCACCTTTAAATTATAAAAATATTTTACAATTTCTAGCGATTTTTCTCATCAAAATAACATTTTTTCAAATCTTTTGCTTAACATACAAAGTTTTAAGTTAAATATCGAAAAAAAAAATATTAATGATTAGTAAGAAACATTGTAAATAAATTATTTAAATAAAACTGTCGTATTATTGCTTTGAATCAAAATATTGATAAATTAAAATCGATTATTACTTGTAAACGTAAAATATTATTAATATTATTAAAATTATAAAGCTACTAGTATAAAAATTAACAGTATTCACATAGAAAATGTCAATATATACAGGTAAGTAATTTTGTTAACAGGCAAAGACGGTACACGTATGTCCGTAATTATGAAAAGAAATTAGTAGCAGCGACATTTAAGACTTGGATCCAGAGGGTAAAGGAAGAAGTAGGGCAGGTGTGGCAATTCCAATGAACTCAGCGTTCAAATTGTTCTTTCAGGGTCTTCAGGTATAGATCTTAAGGGTTTATTGGACTGTTGCGGCCAATGTACGCATTAAAACGCTATTCATATCTGTTTTTGCAGATTTCTCTTTCTTTATGACGTCATTTGTAAACAAATCATTTAACCTGAACTTATTTTGTACGAATAAATGTTATTAATACAAAACAAAAGAATTTACGTTGTGTTTTAACTAAATAAATATTTATAGCGACGAATATATTAAAGAAAATCAAAACAAAAACATAATATTAAAGCCCGCAGCAAGATGCAAGATGTATCATCATTTTTTGTTTCTTTTCCTTTACGAGATTTTAAATCGCTGCAGAATGCAGCGTGTGTCTACCACCTGTCTATACATTATGTCGTAAGAAAAGAAAAACGTCTTAAAAACTGCTACCTATTATGGTTCAAAGCAGTGACGAATATTTCAACTCAAGATACCGCAAAACAAGGCCACGTGTCTAGTCAACACGTGGAGACTGTCTGGAGTAGGAGATTCCACGTGGATTTAACAACGTAGGAGGAAAAGAAAGAAGGGGGGTTAGGAAATCCCACGTGTACCTGTTGCTTGGACACGTGGGTTTGTTGTGATTTTATTCTTAGAAAGGTTGGAGATTCCACGTGTACCTGGATCTTACAGTTACGACACGTGGGAGTTTTACGAATTTAACTAACAATGTCTTGTATTTTATTATTTCCTATAAGTAAGAACTAATTTCTAACAAAGAACCGAAGACAATTACTTCCTTAGTAACAAAACTACAACAACCACGTGTTATATAATATAAACTAAACTATACACCCCATATGTCGTTTGATAATTTCGATACAAGTTACAACAAGTTGTTCTATTTATTCACCTGCTATAACTTGAACGATTTGGATGGAATCGAATGAGTCTCAACACTGTAACATATATAAGTTAAACGCCAGATGTTGAGAACAATTATAATGAGATGATGTTTCCTTTATTTTTTCTGATCTTAAGGTAGTAAAATTATGAACATTTTATGCACCTGCCGTTGTACCAAAGATGCTGACAATGACTCAAGCAAAGAGTTAAATTTATATTTTATTTGGCCTTGAATTTTTTGTTTTAAAACTACTTCCAGACATTAATCTAGATAACAAGCAGATAATTTCGAAGGCACGAGTAAGTACACGACGGAAGGAACACATCATATCTTTTGATCTATAAGAAACGGAAGTTGAAGGAAGCTAAAATATAACAATAAGATGTGCGTGAAGACCACCGGAAGTCATGGCACGCGACAGACTGACATACGTACACTTTTAGACCGGAACAAGTCAAGATAACATAAGCAAGATTGTTCTTGTAAATTAGATACAATAATTGTATCTATATTAAAAATTTTCAAGTGAATAGAATAATTAATTTAGTTAACTAGAAGGTTATTATTTAAAACCGAGGGGTTAACATACTTGTAAGGACAAGTAAACGACGGTGAAAGGTTAAATAAAAAAGAAAACGATCGAAATAAGCAACACCTGCTTCGATTCTAAGCAACGTTTATTACTGGACATGGCATATGTTTCTTTACTTATATATTTACGTTGGGTTGATCACCCTCAAGTTGAGGGACCTGGAGTTTATAAGACGACGCAGTTGGAGGGTAAATGAGGTCAATATAAGCCCTCTTACTCCGCCTACTTAATATATATTATTATAATTTATGCATCGTTCAAAATTATTTCTTATTATTATAGAAAAATAAATATTAGGATTTATTTAAGCATCTTAAGAGAAATATTTAGTTGTAAACAATTCCTAACGGATTAAAAATCCGTTATAAGTACCCCCTATAAAGCATATTACCTGTATATTCTTGTTATTCCATAACAATAAATACAGCCAATTTCTCCCTTTTTCTATCTACATACTCATTACAACTTTAAATTATAATCAGAACCAGGGAGAACTATAAATAATAATATACACGATAAGAAGTAAATTCAATACAACTATCCGTAGTTGCCTCAGGCAAGAAAATTCAAAAGAAACATTACCTTTAACTACAATAGGGTCAAAATTAAGGGAACCTTTTTTTGGGTAAGAAAACGGAGAATCAATGCCACTATTATACGTACAATACAGTCAACCAGTAAAATAAACATTTAAAATAATATAAGTAAACCGTACGATATTTTATTGAGCATCTGGAAACGGTAATGTGCAAGATTTAAGCAGATGTAAGAATGTATTGTTGTCGCAATCTTCTGCACGCTCTAGTTTTTCTTAAGAAATTGAAAGATTTATAAATTTGCAGATGAAAGTGACAACCAGGTGTTCAGTTTTATACTGACTCGGAAGTACGGTATTATATTGTAAAATCAATAAAGATAAAAAGGCATTGACTTCACATTTTTGAGAAATCCGAAAATAATTATTGTAGAAATCATTACATTTCTTAAATAAAGCCCCGAAATTTGAAGCTTTGAAAGCAAAACATGTTTTACAAAAAAGTTTATTAAAAATGAAAATAAAATAAAGAAATTATTATAAGAAACGGTTTTTATTGTTCACGTGATGATAATAACCAAAACAAATGCAAATCGCGGAGTTTATCAAACAAAACATAGTAGTAAAAATAATATTTGTGATAATATAAAAAAATGCTTGGTATAAGAAAATAATATCTTTGTTTGTAGCATCTTATGAAAATATTTTCAAATAGATAACAAAATATTTTGATCTTATACGTGTATATAACGACTTTTATTTTCTTAACTTATATTTAATTGTTAAGTAGCCACCCTTACATTGTAAGCATATGGTGTTGAATTCGTAACAAGGAAGTAAGGAAATAAATAAATGACACGTGGTATAACTGATAAACTGTCTTACAAAAGGGGTTCGACTTCTAATAGTCCGTTATCTATTAACAATTTTCTTGTTATTGTACTTCAAAATGGCACCCGTATAAAGTACACCAAAAGGTAAAATTCTGCAAATTTTTCTCATACGGGTTTCATAATTAATATTTATTTAATAAAGTAAAATACAATTAGCAGTTGAAACTTAGTATTAAATACCTTTATCTACCCCACATCTGTGTAAAATAAATGGGGGAGGAACCCCTAAGATAACTTTCTTTACCTATGATATTTTGACAATAGGTTTAAAGACATATGTCGTCTGGAAGAAATCTAGGCACGTGGCAAAATTATACTAAGTCAATGTATATAATACAATCAAAGTTTAAATCTTATTGTTGTTGGGTAGATTGCTTTTATTTGCGCATCTGTCTTCTTTTTTTTTTGTAAGAAACGCAGTAATATCTAATCTATTAAACTGTTTTTACTATAAATATATTTTTATACCAATGAAACTAATTAAATTTACTAAAATCGTTTTTAAAAAAATATTATAAATTTTGTACGTATATGAGGAAGGTGAAAGGGCTCTCATAACCTTATAAAATTGAAGGGAAAGGAAAATGGATTAAAAACCATTGTGCAGAAATTTCGATGGGGTGAGGTCTTGTCTCAGACGTCTCGCCGCTGGGGTCGGGGTGTCTGCCCCACGGCTAGTGCTATTTGTATATCTTGAGTAGGGAAAAAATTTCGATGCTTCGAACATGAAAGACAGAATCCCAACCCTAAGACCTCGAGACACCAAAGGGCACGAGCGAGACTAGCCAGGTGTGACGTAGCTGCTCCTTACGGTCGCTGCACTCTTAATCTATGAATTACTTTGAACCCATATCGTTACTAAACAATACCGCAAAAATATTAATTTCGATATTTTGAAATTAACGTTAAAAACATTTGAGATGTATGTATATATGTCTGCAGACAGTTTATTGTCCTCCGGAGCCCTTGAATCCGTGCCCTACAGCAACCGGGGGCAACGCTCCTAACTCAACTTTCCCTTGAAAGTCCCCCCTTGAAAGTTCTTGGAGGCAAACTGCGTTCCTATACAGATTCTAAAGAGATTCGTTGAAATATAGTCTCCAACCGTGGGATTTCATTGTCGAGCTAATCGGGAGGGAAAAGCAATAATATAGGGTTTCTTACACCCTTGAACTCTAGATCTGTTGCTGTAAGGTAAAGTAAAACCCTAAAGGGTAGAATAATTTTCATTTCTACGGTGTATAAGAAAAAATCAATTGTGTCTAGTAGGCTAGACTGGACTAAACTGGACAGTCTGGTGCAGGGACTTTTACTTAACCCTATTCCCTATTATAGATCTTGTTTTGATATTTTTTTTAGATCAAGGTACCGTTTCACCATCTCAGACATCCAACATGACGAAGGAAATAAATCTATTCTCCCTTCTACATAACATTGTAACTGATTTTTACGCATTCGAACATAACTGTTTACCTACTAGTTTACTGCAGAGACTATTTCAATAGGTTTATTATTCTTATATGCT
The DNA here is from genome assembly GCA_002278615.1 of Pogonus chalceus. Classification (NCBI taxonomy): domain Eukaryota; kingdom Metazoa; phylum Arthropoda; class Insecta; order Coleoptera; family Carabidae; genus Pogonus; species Pogonus chalceus. The sequence goes on from NEEE01003398.1 coordinate 20,506, forward strand.
TAGATTATAATGTAAATTAAATTTTCGAGTAGATTTTAGATTTGCAGGGCTTAAGTGGTTAACCAAGTTAGAGTGGCTTTACTATAATTGTATTGTTAAACAAATTTGCAAGAGAATTAGTATACTGGACTTAGGAACCATAAATAATTTGAAGGGATTAGATTTGATTTCTATACACCATGACTCAAGATAATTTTTGGTTTATAGTCAAGTACTCCACTTTTATTATTTAATAAATTCAGTACAACGACTTAAGTAATATGAAATAAAAACTGACCTAACCATTATTACAGCCTGCATAATAAACAAAAGACACGAAAAAATCTTTGCTTAACTCACACCTGCTCATCTTAAGACACGCGTCTTGTTACCAATCTCCGCTCCGCGCGCGCAACCATCTTATGAAAAGTCAGGACTTATGTTAGTGCAGCCGGCTACCCGACATCTAATATTCAATAAAAAACTACCGTTTAAAAGAGTTGGCTATTTAAAATCCTTGAACTTCAAGTAATCGTAAACAAAAACATGTTATGTGGGTAGTCAGGCATATTTCTTAAGATATCTCTGAGGTTTTGCTCGGTCTCTTTGATAATTACTGATAATTACGATTAGATTGTTTATATATTTCAATAACTTCAAGTAACAATCGTTATTGTTATGAATATCCATGGATGTAATAATATTTATTTTGACAAAATAAAGATAATACTTCCTTTATACCTTTAACAGTTGGAAAAATTTCTATTTTTGAAAAAATCGCTTTGAAACTTGTGTTAAAATTTTCGTAACTATATAGGTTAAAATTTAATTTTTGAAATATCGCTGTAAAATATTTATTTTTTGTTTTAATTTTATAAAAATTACATATTTTATGTAAAATGACACTAGAAATTAACTGTTTTAGTTGAATTTCGAATATCTTTACTATTTTTCAAAATATAAATAGAAAACAATCATGAAATCTATTACTTTTTAGACTTTATAACAATAAATATTTCGAATTTTCTTATAAAAATGAATCTGATAAGCCATATCATGTTATTTTTACATAAAATGATTTAAATTTTATTGCGAACGCAATGCCGAAGAGCGCAAATTAATTTCTTAGCATAATTTATAAGAAATCCGCCAATTTCTATAGCAACAATAGAAGACAAGTAACTTTATTTAATTTTGCAAAAAAAACCACAAAATACTTTTAAATAATAAAATCAAACAAAATTTATGTAAATAATTACATACATTGTAAACAATTAATATTTTAAATTCACCACTTGCATTGAATTTAAAATTCGTCAAGGTTATTACAGCTTATCAGTCCACAACAATCAAACATATATACAGTGGATAAAGTAAAAATATTTATATATTAGTCATGTTAAAGGGGGTGGGGGGTCCGGAGGAAAATTACTCCGGATCCAGCTGTGTCGTGACCTTTACAGCTGTCACAATTTTGTTGATATCACAATAAAATTATTGACACCCTTTAGACAAGGAGTCAGCAGTCATTTTAATTGATTATTTTTTACTATTCTGCAGTTATTAGTTCCTACATCGCAATTTCTATAATTTAATTTAGGAATGAAACGATAAAACGATAATATTACTCATTTAAAGTTAACAACAACAAATCAAATGATTAATAAAATGCATGTAATTTGATTTGATCCGATCAAAGACAAGTTAAAACTTGAATGAGTATTTGCATACATATATGCCAAAAAAAGTTGCATTACCAGTTGTCGCATAAAACATATGGAAGTTCAACTTTAAAAACCAGATGCTACCAAATACTGACCTCGCGAATTTTATAACCTCAAAAGCATCCACCATTTTTAAGCACCCATTACATAACATGCCGTAACACGTAACACGTAAGTTGATTATTATAAACGCGTCATTGACCGAACATAAAATGCGCCCTTACACATGTGTGTGTGTGTGTGTGTGTATAAAAGTGATTTATTGCATTAGTACTGGGTGCTTAATAAACGGGGTGGACTTTAAAACGCGCGTCAAACCCATAAAACACCGGTCGCACCCAAAAGTGCGATATCAAACGACCTGGTTTTAACATTCTGACGCTGATGTTACACTTCGATGATTTTCGAACACGTGCTTCCGCTGTTGATAAATTCAACGCTGGATTTTTTTAGATTTTAAAGAAATTTTCTATCGAATTTATTCATTTTTCAACAAATTTGTAGCTTAACTTATCGTTGAAATCTCCATTTATTATTTAGAAATCATTTTATAATTTTAAAAAGAACAAATAACTTTTCTTCAGGAATTTTCGATAAATTACTCTAACTTGTAGCTTAACTCATCGTTAAAATCTCCAGCTAATTTAATGAAATTAAAAAATAAAACGTCTATTAGTAATAGCAAAATTAGTAAATAACTCAACAAAACACTTTACATATTCTTACATACACACATGTGTGTGCATACATAGTAAAACATGTGTTTAAATCCACCGCATAAGGCACCATGTATAACCAATAACCAGTCTATCCCCTTATTACAAATTTCACCATCACAATTCAAATAAAATCACCCTTACGACATATTACATTTACGGCTATAATTCGGCATTATTCGAAAAAATATATTAGGGAACTTGCATAGACGCGTGAAAGAGTAAAAATGGTTGAACACATTGGATGTATTTATTGTAATATGTAATAAATGCAAGAGTATGAGGTGTACACGTGCCGAATTTATTTTAATTCACCTGGCTATTTTATTTTATCTTATAATCCTGTCAATTGTAGTTCAAAAGAATTTATTGCAAAATGCGCCATTATTTCGCAAATAATATTTAAAAAATTAGCTAGCTCATATTTTTAGACTAATCTCAAAATGGGAAATCTTGTTTATTCTAAGCTTATTGCAAAGTATCTTATTTTGAGAGATTTTTTAAAACAGGATGTTAAAAAACTATAAACAGAAGATGCACAATTTGCAAAACGTAAATTTCTAGTAACTTCCAAAAGTGCAGTACGGTAAAATTGAAATGATAATCTCTTATTATCTACATCTTAGATTTATTTGCAAAACGCAAAGATAAAAAATTAAGTAGCTCATATTTTTAGGCTAATCTAAAAATGACAAATCATTTGCTATCTTGTTTATTCTTAATTT
>NEEE01003398.1:24220-37861 GCA_002278615.1 Pogonus chalceus
AAAAAAACTTAATTCAAAATGCGACACGTGTTCAAATATTAAAATCAATTTTTTTTATTGCAAAGTAGGTGGTTGTTGTAGTGTCCAGTTTTATTGACCTTAGGTCACGCTGGCACAGCTGCCTACTATTTATTTATATTTTTTACATATAAGGTTACACATACATAAAGGTACATAATATACCTTTACACATTTAAATATGTATAGGTTGGTTTACTGGTGGTATGTGGGGGATTTCCCTTAAGGGTGGTGCAGCAGCTGGCTAAGCGCACTGCGCGAAAACAGATTAAAAAATTTGATAATAACTTTTTTTCGGGTTGTTTCAATTGAACACTTGGCGCATTTATATATAAATAAAATAAAATATACATACCAGTATAGCAGATAGAAACCAAAGTATGGGCATGTCGTCGAATCAATGGATTTTCCCTGCACCAGGAAGTCCTCTCAATAATATGATCAACAAAATCAAACCCAGTCACTGCCGCAGTGTTCCATTGCAATTTCGACAAAACCAAAATTTCAAAATTCTGTAAATACACCATAAACAAAAAAAATGAACAAACAAGCTATAACCTGCTTTAAACAAATTAAAATATCATCAAGCATATTTCATTAAACACGTGGGAAAATAAACTAAAAAATAATTTAGCGTAAATTATATCGTTTTTGTGCGATCAGTGACATTTTGTGCACCCCTATGTGACAATATCAAATACTTGTATTCATACAAATTTTTGTCACATGTTATCACAATGTTAAATAAAATTATACTAGAACACGCAACAAATTATAAACATGCATCGTAATGCAATATATTGTGGTTTACCACAATCATTACAGAATCTAAAATTTTCTTAAATTGTGTTCATATTTTAAATATCCAGTAAATAGGGATGATATTACTCTAATTGTGGGAATTATACGTAAAAGGGTCGATAACAAATAAATTCATTGTAATAAGGATGAGTTTAAACAAATAAACATATTTTTAAAATGATTCCTTTGTTTGCAAAATAAACTAATCTTAAATTCATAACATCTGAATTTGAAAAATTATGATTCATACCATTAAGTTAATGGATTCATTAGGTACATTCTAAAAATAGATAGTATAATTCAAATATAAATAAACTGCAACAATGTTTGTGGGAACATCATCGTAGGGTTAAAGAATTTGCGACCCTAACAAATGACGTCATCTTATAATCATGAGACAAACGAAAGACATTGCATTAACCATCAAAGATATTTAATTCGTTCAAAGTTGTTGCAAAGACAGTTAACTTTACGCATGAACTGAAAAAAAAAATAAGGCGCGATTTGTAATAACGTTCGTAACAGAAGACACCGTCAATAATAACAACAACGAATTGACCGTCTGTTGTTCAAAGACACGGTGTTTGAGTCTTTATAAACCGCGGAAAGTCTAGAAGAAGCAACTGACATGACAAAAAAGAGCGCGTTAATCAACCAAGCGAAGCGAAAGATATATTACATTTAATATTTCAAAATTTCATTTGTTTAAAACAAAATATAATCGACTATTTCATAAATAAACAATTGAAAGTTCAATGCTGCAGATGTCATAAAAAATGATTTAAAACTATTGTAAATATCCCCTCATTTACCGAACAACAACAATAAGAATAGTTCCTTATATTAATATTATCTTTATGCTAATCTTAGGGTATCTAGGTCTGGGAATATACGTCACCCATAAATGGAAACAACCCTACAAAATGTCTTATTCCGGTTTAAGTCACCTATTCCCTTTTTATAGCATCATGATTACAGCACATTGCCCCATATTGGAATATGATACAATAGAATGACCATTTTCTCATAACTTTACCGTATACAATAGATTTATTTGGGCGAAAAAATCGCAAGTTACATCCCGTGGGAACTGTTTCCGCATACCGGAACATATTATTATATTTAGAGAACTGACTTATTTATCTATAAATTTAGAATTGTATTTATTGCTCAAAGATTTAAAATCATTTTCAATACACTTTAAAAATTGACTTATTAATTTATAAATTTTGAATTGTTCAGAGATTTTAAATCATATTCAACACACTTCAAAAAGGAAATAAGATTTTAATCTTAAATTTTTCGTTGTCTTAACCGGACAAAATTAAAAAAAAAGATAACCACAATTCACCTGTTGATATATAAGTGGCCCACGCTATTAAAAGTTATTATTAACTTCCGTAATAAGGGTTCAAGACAACAGTCTTAAGTCTGACCGCAAATTAGCAAGTGGATGTATCTACATTTAAGGGTGTTCAACCACCTTGAATCCTGTTCCCGGAAATTGCTTACATTTTAAAGGTCATTTTACAAAATTACATAAAAAATATTTAAAACTTACCTTCATTTGATTATGAGTTACGCTGTTGTCAGTATAAGCACAGAGAAGATCTATGCTTAAAGCATGACATTGACGAATTTTTGATGCAATTAATAAAGTAGTTGCACCAAGTAGCTGTAATTGTTGACGAGATATCGGACACCGACACAAGAACCGATCGAGATAGTTAACAGCTAGAGGAAATACTTGGTCTTCGCAACTCTGTTCCTCGCAAACCTGTAAATATAATAATACCGAAATCGTTGATAAATAATGCCGTAAATAATAAAAAAAATTCAAATAAATTTATTTCCGGTCATGTTTAATTATATTTCAATTAATTTTAATAAGAATAAGTATATTTCTACGTAATTAGAAGCAACAAGTTTAAGATAGAATAGAATTTACCTCAAGCATCCAAGTTGTAACAACTTTTCTCATATAAGGTTGAATGTCATGTTGCACCTCGTCAAAATAATTACATTTTGGAATATAAAAATGTTCACTTTCAAGTAAATTTTTTAATACACGAAAATCTTTGAAAATAACGACGTCTAATCCAGCAAAGTTACTATCTGCCATTTTTTCAGCACAAAATAATTCCATCACACAAAAATATATTAAGAAATGTATATTTAATGTCACTTTTAATCAATCACTTATAATAAATACACTTCACGTGTTTGTCCAATAATAAAATCACACTAAAACTTCATAAACTACGACACACTACTAGAACCAAAGGAGATCTGACAGACTTCGGAACTTTGGCGCAACATATATAGACTTATCCCCACTATTATTTCACGCATACGCACTAAAAACTCACCACCGACTCGAAATACAAAAGCACACCTGGAGATCTGGAGAACCACCTCTACTTAGTAGTGTACCATCTGCTGTATGCATGGTAATTATTTTACTTTTTCTTCCCTTTTTCACTTTTACATTTAAAACAGGTTTCTTTACATTAAGTTACAAAATATATATAAAAAAAAAAAATCAAAAATAATCTTTTACATTATTTATTTCCTCAAAAATACCTTTATTTTTATATTAACTTAAGTAATAATTAGAAAAATAAATACTCGGTGATATTCTACAAAAAATTATTAAAATGTTCTACCAAGTACCGACAGTAAATTCAGTGCTACACAATAAGTATTTATTTAATTCGGAATTAGCAATTGGAGTAAAAGGTATATTAAAAAGAAAAACACAACAAAATAAGAATAAAAAAATTTATTATACAATGCATAAGTATTCTAATAATATACATTTCAATAAAGAAAACAAAACTATATGTATAATTAACTCTTAGTAATAATAAATACATAATTTAATCATTAAAAATTTGACGAAAAAAGGTATATAATAATCAAAATTACATTAAGGTACATATTATAGCTTTAATAAATTTGTTCTATAATAACAAATTTATGTTAATCATCTGTTAAATCAACAATTTTTGGTGAGGGATTACTTTTATTTAATAACGAAGTGGGTGATGTTAATTTTGTTCCTAATACCGAAGTAACAGGAATTAAAGAAGTATTAATACTCGGGAGTCCTACAACAGTTGCAGGTGATTGTAATCCAGTTATAGGAACGATTAATTCAAATTTAGAATTATTTTCTGTTAGACTAGATGTTAAAATACTCTGCAATTGTTGTTGGGACATAACATTTACTGGATACGGTGTAGATATGGTTTTTGGTTGAGCAACGCGTGGTTTTAATACTGAAGTCGCAGTACTTTGTATTTTATCCGCAACAATTATTTTACCGTCAACTATTTTACATATTTTCCCTGGTGGTAATGGGTTTATTGTTTTACCAACTAGAGATGTTGTATTACTTAACAAAGACACCATTGGTTGATCCGCTAATGTTGTTACTATTTTACCAGTTAATGGATTAGTTAAAAGTGATCTATTTGATTGATGGTCATCAGATTTAGATGTATTTGTTGTTAAAATAGCGTCAGTCGAAGTTTGCGGTAATTCAGACGGATTTTTATTTAGATAATCAATTGTTTCATTGTCGTCGACAATTGTTGCGCTTTTTTGACGTAAAATGTAATAAATTTTTTGTTGCGTCGATTTACTGACGTAATCTGGTACATCACGTAATAAATCATTTATTAAAACTAATAAATTTTGTTGGCGAGTACAAATATTATTTTTTTCATCTATTAAATTTGCTTCTTTTGTTTCCATTAATTTGATTTTTGCAGGGGCCTAGAAATTAAAATAGTAATAATAAATTAGTATTTATTATTTTTAAGGTAAGTTTTTATTTTATATGCTAAATAATTCGAATATTTTTAGTTAAATTTGGTACAATTCTTCAAAAATGGAGGCTGTTAGGCTTCGCCTTCAATTGTTTTAAAATTTGTTACACTTTTACTTAATATTTAGGGAAATAGCAAATAATCTATACTTAACCTTTGTATGTTTAATTTTCATTTTTAACAGGAATTGTTTTTCAAAATATACAATTACAATAGAAAACGTTTATAACGATAAACCAGTTGCTATAAACGACTTTGCTTCAATTGTTTTTACTCAATAGAAATTTATACTAAAGTATTATCATTATTTTTAAAATTTTTGCCAATATTTTTAAGTAAAGCCCTTATCTTTTAAAATAATTATACCATACTTCTAATTAATATAACATAACATAACATTACTTCAAAATTTAGAGTTTTGAAAGCTAAAATTATTTTACAAAAAAATTGCTTTAATAATGAAAATGTTAGAAACGCAATGAAATTGAAAAAAAAATAACAACAAATGAAATAATGACCATTGGCTATTACGAGCGCTTATATTGTTCCCGGAATCCGTCGTTGAAAGCGAGTTCTACGGTTTTATTATATAAAACTTAAATTTAATTAAATAAAACAATTATATTTATATAATTGCACTTATTTTCAAACACGGCACTAAATATATAATTTTTCAAACAATATTTTTCGGTCTTATAAGACCGTTTATATCTCTATTATTTATAAAATGTTATAAACAGTTTTATTACTTTTAATAAACACTATAATAAAACAAAACAAATTTGTTATCTATTGTAATTTATTTAAAATAATTTATTTATTAATATTATCAATATACATAGTTTTGCTATATTTATTTAGTTTTTTTTTTTTTCAAACTTATTCCAGTTTGAAATTGGAACTTACCGAACTTAAAATATCATCGTAAGTCATCTTTTTAGCTCTTTCAGGTCCGAAAAGAAATGTTCCTAATTGTTTAATATTTCTACCGATTAATAAATCACATTTATAGGAAAGTAATTTCTGAATTTCTTCATCGTCAAAACCAATTTGATCAAGTTCCCTGGCATTAATACTTAATATATTAAAAATTCCTCGTTCACAAAGCATCTATAAACAAAAAAAAAATACATAAAATAAAAATTATTTATTTAATTGTTATAATTTTAACTTACGTAATATCTATTCAAAAATTCATTTTTAAATTTCGGCATGTCTGGAGGTTCTGCAGAATCGACTATAGAAAATTTAACTTTTAACGTCTTTGGCATAAAGTACATATATTTGGTGAATAAACTGAAAAATTAAATTAATTAATAATATTTAGGTAAAAATTAATAATAATACTTACTGATGTAGATATTTAATGGCGTTATTAATTGTTTGAAATTGTGTTTTAACCCCTCGAATTAAAGTATACATCGATTGTCGATTTAATCTTGTTTTTTCGAAAAATATTTCAAAATATCCAATTCCTGGAATATTTGTTATAACATATAGACATCTCTGTCTACCTTTTTCTTTACTTGCCGGGGCTGTATGTACTGGATGCAATGGAGGCATTTGATTATCCGGCGAATTTATAATATTCTGTTCTTTATTATAAGGTTCCAAAATTGGCATTTCCTCATCATCCTCATCATCATCTAAATCAATACTATCAATCAAAGTAGGTTGTTTAATAACTGGTTCTTCAGTTAATTCAGATACAGATTTACGTTTCCGATCATTCGGAATTGAAATTTCATTTTGTTGTTTATCGGGTTCATTTTTAAATGAACTTATTTCAATTTCTACTTTATTCGGAAGTACAGGCACAACTGGTGGATTAACTGGTTCAATTGTTATATCGTTTGTAACTTTTTTCGTAAAATCCGCAGATAAAACATTAATTAACGGATCGATATTTTCATTATCGATATGTTTCGGAATTTGAATATCTAAATCGCTATCGCTATCATTTCCTGTTAAATCAACTAATTCTATCTGTGGTTTAGTGACATTATCAATTGTTGTACATGCAGTTGAACATTCAGAACCAGACGAAGCATCATCGTAATTTGGTTCTAAATGTAAATTATTATTCATTGTAGAACTATGAGTGAACCAATATCCAGATGTCTTCCGTTGTGGGCTTCCACGCATTTTATTATAAATTTTAGTGTTAACTAATTTCCCGTTTACATATCGAAATGTTTCTAAACCATGATCGTTTTTACTGCCGTAAGGACCGAAAAATATCCGTTGATTATTATCCGGACATGCATAAATACTGAAATTTTCACCAATATCTGGATGCTTCATTGGCGGTGTTTTAATCCGAACGGTTTTTTGACTTTTTGAGGCCATATTTAACGCAGCTTGTAAATGTGTATATTTAATATGAAAATTTGAGAATGAAATACGTAAAACAGAAAAATCGTTTTCTAAAATTAACATAAACCAGCGATTAAGTCCTCCGCCTGTTGGTAACGGTGCTAAAATATTTCCTATATCAATTTCACGTGTTTTTATTTCGATTGTTGGTTCTTCTATAATTTCGATTGATTTTGGTGGTGACGATGATAATGAAATAATTTCCAATTCTGTACTGGTAGTTGTTATTGGTTCTGCTGATGGTACATTTTCTTTATTTATTACTTCAACAGACATTGACGGAGTCGATTTTATGATTAATGTTCCAGATTTTGATTCAACTGCTAGTTTTTTATTAACTGGAGTTGCCAAAAATGGATGCGGTGTTAACATTTTTGTTGGTGTTGGTTTATGACCAATTTTTTGTTTGCATACTTCGCTAGTGTCTGTTAAAACAATTGTACCACGAGCTTCCCAAAATGTACCATTATAAACAAGAATTAAATATGTTTCGGTATCTTTTTTTGCCGCTCCTGGCAATTTTCTCAGGATTAAACTTGAAATTATATCGGGAAGTTTGAAATTAGTTGAAGGGATGTTTTTAAACATTTTTACGTTTAAATGGTTATTAGATGGTCGATGTCTGTCTTCTGTTAAAATAATATTATTATATTTTTTGGTGTTAAACCATAATTGCAATGTGCTGGAATCATATCTCCGAACCATTGTTGCCCATTCCAATAACCTTATTTGATGGACTATAGTATGATCATTTGGATTTAACATATTATGAAACCGCTTTAACCATTCTTTTGATGGAGTTAATAATCCCATGTATGATCGTTCATAATCAATAAATGCGGAAGATGAAACTATATGAGTATTTTCTATTTTTTTCATTTGTTGCAATGGTGGTTGTTTTTTGATATTCAAAATTTTTGTTAATTTCCGCATATTTTGAGGCAATGTCACTTTTTTCTTCTCAGTATTATCGAACCTTTCTTGCATTTGTTGTAATAATAAAGTCTTAGTTTCAATCCTATCGTCATTATTTTTAGTTTTTGATTTTTTCCGTTTTGTTTGCATATCCTCCGATTGACTAGCAAAATCATAAATTTTATGCTTAACAGGTTTCTTTTCTTCAATATACAAAGGATCTTTTTCTATTTCGATGTAATCATTTGAGATTTTACGCCGAATTATTTTTTGTTTTATCGGTACTAATAAATTTTGTTCATTTATTAAATTATTATCATCTCTATTTTCATACATTTCGTATTGATCAACGCTTTTCCGTTTGTTTTTATTTGTAGTTAACGCTGGTTTATAATTAGCAAAATCGACGATATTTTTATCTTCTTTTTCTTTCATTAACGCGAAATCTGCTTTAAATCTTTGCGATTTATTTCGAACATGGTAATAATTTGTAGCTAAAGCTTTAGTCCGAGCGCAATATTTATCTGCAATATCTGAAGAGTTAATTGTTGATGACGATTCTGGTTGATAGCGTGATCCAAATCTTGGATTGTACGCAATATATTCTTCTTTATCCGCATCGGATAGTTTTGAAATTTCAGGTGTTATTGTTGGTTTTGGGGCAATATTTGTTATTTTACCTCCGCAATGGCATTTATATAAATTATGAACCATGCACCAGGGCACAACATTTTTTAATTTCATTTTATTTAGTTTAACGTAACAATTATTAAATATATTATCTGAGGCAAAGTTTGTTTCTAATTTTGGTTTATTTTTATTAACCCAAATTGGTACAGATCTTTTCGATTCAGATGAGCGCGAATCACTATCAGTTTCAGGTAATATTTTAGGTTTTGGTGGAATTATTTTATCGAAATTCAATTCTTCTGGTTCGATTTCTAAAGTCCCGACCGACATCATTTTATCGTAAATAGATAATCCTTTAGTAGTTGGTTTATCAACAGCAAAGTTAGTATATTTTTTAGGAACTTTAGAAACTCGTCTTGTGCGTTCTCTTGCACCTCCACCAACCATAATCGTTTGATTATTTGCTTTGATGACTGTTTGTGTAAATTCTCTTTCCTCTTTGGCGAGATTCCGTTTAGCTTCATCTTGTAAACGAACAACAGTACTTGGTGATAAAATATCAGTTCCAGCGGGTAATGTAACTGCGTGATGTACTTTTTTAACAAGATTGAACGAACAAGAACATTCAAGCATACATTCAACTCTTCCGCAATGTTCAGGGACAAGGGCAGTTGCTCCACGAAGACTTTTACAAACACAACCAAGTTTACAATAATCTTTTCCACAATTTTCTGGTTCACTTTCTTCTTCTTTAACATCAACTTCTATAACTTTTACGTTTAATCGTCGTAATTCTAAAGTTGTTTTATTTCGTTTAGCGTTTGGACGTTTGATTATTGCTTGCACTAAGGGGTTAATTGGAGACGGAGGACGCTCAACTTGCTTTTCTTTTGTTTTAAATAAAATATTCAAATCAGGATCATCTTTAATGATTTTATTTTCCAATTCTTGGTTTGCTACGCAATTTAATAAATCTGACATAACGTCTTTAATTGTATCTTCTACATTTACATCCGGGAATTTGATAGTTTTCGATTTTTGGGGTAATACTATTGGATTTATATTTTTAGGAACTGTTTTTCTTACTAACAATCGATTTTGTTTGTTCGCGTACGGAATTTCAAATTCAAATTTATTTTGTTTCGATGGATCTTTTGTTTTTACTGCACATACAGCAAAAGACGCCCAATTTTTGTTGACATTATACTGATCATGCCGACATAATTGTAAATATTGTTGAGCAATTATGGGTAATGGTTTACTCTGTTCGGGATAAACTTCTAATTTTATTTTAGGCATTTTCAAAACACGACATTCCCAACTTCCGGTTTGTTTTGCTAATTTATGTTTACGCGATAAAGGTCCTGGATTATATTTAACAGATGTGTTTAACTCTTTCGTCTCATCAACTTTAATTAAAGACGGTTTTGAGAATTTATTTAATAGGAACCCGGTTTTGTTTACATTTCGGTAATTATTTAAATTTTTATTTGCGATAATAATGTCTTTTCCACCGGAACTACCGTTGATTCGAATTTTTTCTCCGTTAACTAAAGCATATTGTTGTGTTTCTTGGCTAATTTTCGTCGCTAAATTCCAGCATAATCGACTGAAAGGCGTATCTCCTGTTATAAGATTCTCCTGGATATCTTTCGCGATATGGTTTTTATTTCTTTTATCACAATATTCAAGTTGTTTTAAATATGTACTTTCATTCGCTTCCATATCTTGTAATAACTGATTTTGACGATCTAATTCTAACATTCTGCGTTTTTCCGCTAATGTTTTTGGTTTGACTGTTTTTGTCGTGTATTTTGGTTTGTAAGTTGTTTTTTCTACAACTGATAAGTAATCGTTTTTGCTAACAGGCATTTCACTTTCAGGTTTTGTAATTGCTTCTTCGGCAACTAATTTTGGAACTTCGTAACTTATTTGTAGTTTACTGTTTGTACTTAGGAATGTTTCGAGATAATCACTAACAAATGCAGACTTTTTGTTGTTTATTTCTTCTGGTAATTTTAAAAGTTCGGATTCTTTTTGAAGTGTTTCCGATCCTATTTGGAAATATCCAGAACTTGTTCCTGGTAACGGGTTTTCTATGGAACTATTTGAGTAAATTCTTTCGATTGGAACTAAAGGTGGGATATTATCTACAACGTTGATATCATCTTTTAATAATTCGGAAGAATTTGATTTGATACTATCGTCGTTATCTATATTAAATTTTTTTGTCCTCCAGCCTTTTATTTTTGTTATATCTGTAGTTTTTGTTGGTTTTATAACATGATGATTTTCTAAACTTAAATCCATTAGTATTTTATCTGTTATTGATATTCCACGGTTTGCGTAATTTGTTGATTTATTCACAATTTTTACAGTTTCTTCTACTTTTGTTTGTTTAGGTTCTTCCTTTTCTTCATCTGAAATATATCCTCCGACAACGTTAACTATAGCTAAGTCACCTTCATTTGATAATAACACTTCACTTAAATTAGTACTTAATGTTTTATTCACTAAATCATTTTTAACAACAATATTTGAAGATTTTTCAGGAATTTTAAAACATTTCGATGTATTTTCTTCGTTTTTGGTTGTTATTGGTTCACTTTCAATAATTTCAGGTAAAGTTGGTTTTTTTGTATTTCTTCGTAATAATTCCAATTGCATTTTAATTTTATTTCGAATATCATCATCTCCGTATAAATTAGGAAAAATATCTTTCGGTAAATCTTCATTTTTAGTTTCATCTTCCCGCGAAATTATGTTTTTATCTTCAGAATTTTCTGTATCATACGAAGTATAATCTTCATCCGAATCTTTTTGCAGTTTGCGATTTAACTTTAATTTCTTCATTCGTTTGTTTTTAATCAAACGTCTTTGTTTCATAGTTTTTAAATAATTTTTATTTAATTTGTGTGATAGAACAATATTTAATTTTGTTTTATCTTTGGTATTTCGTTTCATATGTTTTAATTTTGTCATTAATTCAATTTCTGTTAAATTATTTTTATGAAGAAAAGTTAAAAGCTTAGCTTTGTTTTTTGAGCTTAATTTATTACATAATGTTAATGCAGTGTTTGATTTAATGATACTATCAGGATCTTCGATAGTTTGAGTGTAAGTGCTTGTACTTGGAGTTTCTTTTGATTGTTCTTCTTCGGTTTTAGAAGAATTTACAACTGAATCTAATATATTTTCAAGAATTTCTTTAATAAATTTATCCGATTTTAATTCAACGCAACAATTATTTAATTCAATATTTTTATTCGAAGAATCGTTAATTTCTGTATTTACTTTTGATGTATTTTCAAAATTTTCTGTTACAGAATTATTAGAAATTTTACGTATTTCTGAAGCATCTTTTTCTAAAGTGCTTTGAATAATTTCTTCCAATAAATTCTTTATTTCAGAATTATTATCTTTGTAACTAACTGAATTTGATACATCTTGAGAATTAATTACTTTTGAAGTGTCTGTTTGTAGATTTTCAACAGTTTTTTGAATAATTTCTTCCAATAAATTCTTTATTTCAGAATTATTATCTTTGTAACTAACTGAATTTGATACATCTTGAGAATTAATTACTTTTGAAGTGTCTGTTTGTAGATTTTCAACAGTTTTTTGAATAATTTCGTCCATTAAATGTTTAATTTCGAAATTATCGTTATCAGAACTATTTTCGAAGTTCATTTTTAAGTTATTTTCTTTATTTAATGTATCTATCATAACTTTTTCTGTATTTTCGTTTGTTTTATTTATTGCTTCAGAATTTTCATCTTTAGAAATATTATCTACATCTACATCGTTAATTTGTACATTTTTATTAGCAATAATTTCTATTTTTGGTGAAATTTGTTGAAAAATATCCGTTTGTAAATTTGTACTTATTTTATTTTCATGTTCTGATACATTTAATTTAGATGTATCTTCAGAAATATCATTTTGCCAAGAATTTTTATTTGTTGTTGATGTTTCAATGTTATCATCGTTTTGGGAAGAAATATCTAAATCTATTTCTTTAGAACAATTATTTTTATCTAATTTAGAAAAAATTTGATAACCTTCGATAGATTTATATACATCTTCCTTGTTTTTATCGTTATCTATTTGAATTTCAATTTTGTTGTCCGAACAATTATTTGTATCTGAATTTAATATTTTTTCACTACTTTGATTGCTTTTATTGTTAATTATATCATTTTCGGAAAATTGTAACTTATCATTTCTGTCTGAATTAATATTTTCAGTGTTAGAAAAATTTTCTATGTTATTGATGATGAAATTTGATGTATTTGGAGTTAATATATTTTTAGAAGAATTATTTAAGTTTAATTTCGAATTATTTTCATTTTTTGAAGTTTTATCTAATTCATTTATATTTTTATATTTTATTTCTAAACAAAATTGAAATGATTCGGGTGTATCTTTATTATTAGCAATTTCAGAAGTTGTTTTATTATTTCCGCTATCATTATTAATTTGAGAAATGTCTTTAATGTCTTTACAACAATTTTCTACCGGTAGAAAATTATCTTTAGTAGCAGAAATAATATTATTTGAATCAGAAATTTCAGTTTTATGTTCTAAATTCAAAAAATCATTACTTATTTTGAAATTATTATCATTACTATCGTTATTGATAACTGGTTTTTCAGTGAGATCATTGTTAGATGTTTCAGAGATATTTGGTAAATCCATTTTTGTTGAAACACATGCTATATTAGTTACGGAATTATTTGTATTTCTAACTAATAATGCTGGCATCATATCTAATAACTTTTATTAATTACCTAAAATAGGACATACATAATTGATAAAAACAATTTGTTAATTATTTAACGATTTTTTATCAAATAAATAATTAATTTAAATTGTTTTTATTTTAAAATTAAAATTTAACCTTCCCGCCTTTAAAATACATCTTATTCTTGTTTAATCAAATTTTGTTAGATATTTTTTTTTTATCTTTAATTATTACAAATGCAATATAAACAATTATTAAATTTTTTATTATAATTTAAACATAATAAAATATATTTATTATAAATTAAAATTTTTGATTTATAAT
>NEEE01003398.1:38083-52006 GCA_002278615.1 Pogonus chalceus
ATATATATAATGTTAATTATTTTCAAGAATTATATAACAAAAAATATGCTTTAAAATCCTAAACCTATTTCGTATGTAGTATGACATCTATTGAAACAAGCTCAAAATAAATTTCGTTATTATTGTTAATATTAAAAATGAATTAAAACAAAACAAATGTTAATTTAATGATGTATAAAATTCGTAAAAACAATTAACAATAAATAAAATAACATATTACAATAGTTTTGTAAAATTAAATTTACATACCTGCTATAACATATATAACCGGCGGACATGACATTTCACTTGACAACACTTTGTTATTCTCATGTGTTTTCTTTTATGAATTACTGGTTTTACTTATTTAACAAAAAATCTTGTTACAAAGTCACTAATTTATCACTTCATTCACTAAATTAGTTATTTTAATGTTTAACATTTATAGTTTACATAAAATTATCGAAAGTAACGATATTTCACAAACGAGGTGTAGACGCCATTAGTGAATTTGAAAACTAGAAAAGGACGTCCTTCAAAACGGAAAATGGCGTTTGTTACAACTCCATTTTGTGTTTAATGTAACATTGTTGGAAATTTTTATATAAAATATCGATTAGTTTACTTTCAATAATCGATTAATTCAATAATATAATCTATTCCGAAAAATAATACAACATTGTTTTGTTCTTTAACATGATAACTAACGTACAGTTATAATTTTATGGTAGCCATTGTTGGTCAACAATCATTTTAGCAACAATGGAATGATAAATTTAAATTTGTGAAATTTTGATGTAATAATTAGTGATATTATCGCGTACAATCGTATTATTGATAATTTAATACTATATGTAGTCGTAGTATTTACCTTTGCCTATAAACTTAGCTATAAAAATGTGATGTGGGAACACAAGTAAAATATGGCGGACATCTTGTCCAACACATGGTAAAATATAAACAGGAAGTCCGATTACGCGCAACTATATGTGAACCCCGGGCGTTGTATTTTTACATAAAATAATAAATTCCACTAAAATATTGAACTTTGAGTTAATATTATTTTGAATTGTCTTATCTTTACATTAAAATTAAATAAATAAATATAAATAAAATATGCCAAATTTCTTTATTATATTTTATTGGCAAAGTTTCAAACAAATGTGCTTTATTTTCTAACCTATAAAGAAATGTCTACTAATCAATTACAGACAGGTAAACAAACAAAATTATATTGAAAAAAATATTTTTTGAGATATAATTTATTTATAGATTTTCGTTGTTCTGATTGTAACAAATATTTCGATTCAGCGTCATATTTGTTAACACATTTTGCATTACATGCAACGCAAGATAAAAATCAAGTAAGCGAGGAAACAATTGATAATGACGATAATAAAACAAATGAAGAAAACGAAGTATTCTTTTGTTTTAAATCAGAAAAAAAAACTGTTCCTGATTTATATCCAATTAATATGATTAAAACAAAGAATAACATCGAAGAAAATAAATATTTTGATACCCAAAATACATACAATGAAGACAAAAAAGAGTTAAATTTAAGTAATATTATAGAAACAGAAAGTGATGAGTTTAATCCATTAAAATTCTGTTCTATTTCAATGGATGTGAAAAACCATAAGAAAAAATATCCGTGTACTTTTTGTACAAAAGTATTCGGCTGGTCTACAGATTTGAAACGGCATATTTTGACCCACACTGGACAGCGTCCATTTAAATGTAAGTACTGTGATGCAACATTCACTCGTAATTTTTTACTTCAAAAACATGAACGAAAAGCACACCAAAGTGAACTAGATCTCAATATATCAAAAAATAAAACAAAAATACCAAATTTAAAGCCTATTTGTACTGAAGTCAAAAGCAAGGACTCACGTAAACAAGATAAGCAAAAAATTAAAAGAAAATGTATTTATTATGCTACAGAAAGTAAAAATGAATATTGTGGATTACTGCAACAACAATTTAATATTATTGAAAAGGAAACGATAGTGCAATAAAATATTTTTAATATTTTAAAAATACTAGTCACAGTTTAAATTCTTGTGATACGTCTTTTTTTTATAAAGTCTTAAGAAACTACAAATAAATTAGTATACATATTTACGAAAATTACTTAATTATGTAAATTAAAGTATTATCTACTAAAATATATTTATATAAAATTAAAAATTTATTCTTAAAATGTACCAAAGATAAAAGGAATGTGTATTAAATTCACTTTGTGCCTAGTCTAGTCAGTAAGAATCAAAGAGGCCAATAGTAAAAACATCGACAATTATTTTGGTATTTTTAATATTTTTACGAGTAAAATATAGTATTTATGTATGTTTGTAAGATAATAATATACAAATTTCTTCTATCTTTTATTATTATTATTATAAAATATTGTAATATAAAAAGGTAATAAACAGATAAACATATATAAATCATATTATTTTATTTGTCATTATTATTTAGGTAGACGCTTACTATTAAATCTAGTAACACAAACTAAGAAGTTTTTCCCATTGTTTAAAAATTAATTATATAAAATACTATTATAAACAATTATTTCTTGTGAGATCAGTCAAATTGCATACAAATATTATTTTATGTATTAAAAATAAAAATATTTTTTTCATAATGGACACAATATTGAATAATAAAATAGTTAAATCCAGAAAACACTTGACTGATGTTGAAAATTCATTACGTACTTGAGTTTTTTCTTTATCACCTTCTTTTACCTTCACTGGAACGTCGGGTGCAATGGAGTTAAGGATAAAAATATTAATAATTGTAGTGTGATAATTTTGAAAATTTTATAATGTAATAATTTTTAAAAAAATGTGTACATGTGTAAGTATAAATAACAAAAAAATCTTTTGTTATTTCGCTGAAATTATAAAATATTAAAAAATATAAAAAGGATATTGTTTATCACGTAATTCTGCCCGATCATGGGATCGTTCGCGTTCTCTGGTGTAAGGCGATTTATCCTATAATAAAAATATTAAAAAATAATTTATTACATTTTATAAATTTTTAAAAATTACCCTGCTATGATGATGTTTTTCTCTAGGATGTACAGGTTCCAATATTTCTCCATTTGCATGCATCATTTTCAAAGCTTTAAAAAAGATTAAATTTTATTTAAACACATACGTTAAGTTAAATTTGTTAAATATACCTTTTTCTTCATCTCGGCGTCGCTTTTGTTCTTGTAATAACGGATCTTCCAAACGATCCTATACCAATAATTATAATTAATTAACGCTTACCGTTATTAATACTATTATACAACTACTAAGTATTGTTTATTTATTGAATACCACAAATAAATTAAATGTTTTAATTATATTACAGCAATATTTTTAATAGACATACCCGCTTTCTTCCTAATTTCCGTTCTTTCCGTAATTCTTTCTCTTCATCGGTTGTTTTCTCCCGTTTATCTTTGGTCTTGGAACTGCGTTCCTTTTTCTCGGGTTTTTCAAGTAGAAACTGATCGACCTGATGTTGCATCTTGCGCTCTTCATGTTTCGAACTCTGCAGACAGACATCATGGACACGTATGTTAGCAGGCGAAGTAGTGCAGGACCGCACTGCACAAGGCTGCACTCGCCACAACTTACACACTTGATCCATTATCACTTGCTTTCAATTATTATACATAAATCTTATGCATAAAACCAACAGGATTCAAATATATATCAAACTTGATCATATACATTAAAAATATTGCAATTAACCAAACTGTAATTAAAACTTTTATTCATTTTGACGAATGAAATAAATTTATTTTTCTCAAATGATTAAAGCAAGTTTCGTTCGTCAGTCAGAATAAGTTGTTAAATTGTATTAATTTGTTTGTATTTAATAAATAAATACTTAATTAGTATATTAATTATATTTTTCAAAAGTTTCTTAAAGATATTCCTAAAAATTTTATGTATAAATTGTAGAGTATCAGCTATATTTGAAAAAAAAATTAGGGAATATATTTTTTTTTAAAACCGTTAATTGCAAATATAATTAATGTTTTTTTTTGTTTTGCCTGGACTCAACTATAACTAATATTTTTCCTCATAATAAATAAATAATCTGATCAAGTTTGATACTTTTGAAAAATATTTACAGAGCACAGTGATTAACAATATGGAAAAAGTATAATATAATTGTAAATTATCTAACTTATATAAATTACAATTTTTCTATAAACTATACACATATACATAAACAAAATTTTATGAATCTTGTTATTTCCTGAAAATCATATATTTATATTTAGAAAAAGGAAAAAAACACTGCAAAGAAATAGAATAATAAGAACACTTATTTACAATATATGCGGATATAGTCTTTGCTTGATATTTTCAATTTAAAAAATTGCTTGGATTGCTTCTTTGAGCAATAATTAGCATTTTCTAGGAAGTAGACACTGCAAATCGCACATAACTTTGAGATTTCTACACATTATACAACACTGAATACTTACCTTTTAAAAATTATACACTCATAAAAGCTGTCAAATAATAATAAAGGTTGGAAGATTGGGCTGAAGTCTTGAACACATTTGTTGACACTCCATTTTTTTCCAATCCATTCGATTTTCTTTTCTTTTGATTATAAAATATGCATATCTTCTGTTCCTTCTATTTTTATGGTATATTTTTTTATATAATTTTCATTCTTCTATGTATTTTAATTCATCGAATTATATCTTGTTTAGTATTATATATTTTCACGTTTATTTTTTTATATCTTCTGATGATGTAATTTAACGTATGTACATGTAACTATTTATATTTTGGTGTTTGAATATTATTGCTTAATATATTTTATTTAAATAGAACTGTAGTATTTTATAGCGAATTAGTAAAAATAGTAATTATTATCACAGATGATTTGGCTAGTATTGAATAACTAATATCTTAATATCCATTATGTATATTTGTAAGGAAAATTATGAATATGACGCTATTTAAAAGAATCAATTGCGTAATCCAATTTATTACTCATTTAGTGGTTGATTAGGCACTGGTTAAATCACCATTAATTCCAAAAAATTATATCTTCCTTCTTATATAATTGATATATTCAAATAGATTTTATTTTATAATAACTAATATCTCAATCATTTCTTTTCCTCTGGGTCGAACAGAACGAAATTAGAAAAAATTCTGCGATTTTATCACGAAAAGAAAATGATAACCGATATCACATCAATAAGAAAGTTCCGATTTTTTTTCGAGANATAATAAATAAATAATCTGATCAAGTTTGATACTTTTGAAAAATATTTACAGAGCACAGTGATTAACAATATGGAAAAAGTATAATATAATTGTAAATTATCTAACTTATATAAATTACAATTTTTCTATAAACTATACACATATACATAAACAAAATTTTATGAATCTTGTTATTTCCTGAAAATCATATATTTATATTTAGAAAAAGGAAAAAAACACTGCAAAGAAATAGAATAATAAGAACACTTATTTACAATATATGCGGATATAGTCTTTGCTTGATATTTTCAATTTAAAAAATTGCTTGGATTGCTTCTTTGAGCAATAATTAGCATTTTCTAGGAAGTAGACACTGCAAATCGCACATAACTTTGAGATTTCTACACATTATACAACACTGAATACTTACCTTTTAATAATTATACACTCATAAAAGCTGTCAAATAATAATAAAGGTTGGAAGATTGGGCTGAAGTCTTGAACACATTTGTTGACACTCCATTTTTTTCCAATCCATTCGATTTTCTTTTCTTTTGATTATAAAATATGCATATCTTCTGTTCCTTCTATTTTTATGGTATATTTTTTTATATAATTTTCATTCTTCTATGTATTTTAATTCATCGAATTATATCTTGTTTAGTATTATATATTTTCACGTTTATTTTTTTATATCTTCTGATGATGTAATTTAACGTATGTACATGTAACTATTTATATTTTGGTGTTTGAATATTATTGCTTAATATATTTTATTTAAATAGAACTGTAGTATTTTATAGCGAATTAGTAAAAATAGTAATTATTATCACAGATGATTTGGCTAGTATTGAATAACTAATATCTTAATATCCATTATGTATATTTGTAAGGAAAATTATGAATATGACGCTATTTAAAAGAATCAATTGCGTAATCCAATTTATTACTCATTTAGTGGTTGATTAGGCACTGGTTAAATCACCATTAATTCCAAAAAATTATATCTTCCTTCTTATATAATTGATATATTCAAATAGATTTTATTTTATAATAACTAATATCTCAATCATTTCTTTTCCTCTGGGTCGAACAGAACGAAATTAGAAAAAATTCTGCGATTTTATCACGAAAAGAAAATGATAACCGATATCACATCAATAAGAAAGTTCCGATTTTTTTTCGAGAACACATTATTATTTGCAATGCAACAGTCTGCACTTAACACGAATGAGGAAGAAAGACGTAACACAACGCGCGACGCTCATCACTTATACTTGTTGTACTTCAAAGGTTATCACAGACAGATCGTTGGGGTTGTTCTTTGGGGGGTATTTCTCTTTCGTAGACTTATTATTTGGTTCCTATGTCTTCTCAGCCCAATCTCCCAGTTGATATTTTGGTGTGTGAAGAGGTAGGACGATAGGTGTGATGAATGGACATTTACGGAACCCTTTGGTTCAACGACGCTAGCTCACTTCGATACTAACCTTGGAGTTTGGGCCTTCCAGTTTGCGTCTTTTTGCTTCTGGAACAATAAGCCATCATAAACATTGCACAAATATGTTCAATCTATCATATAACAGCTAATATTTTTGAAAACGGTAATTATTAAGTATTTGAAAAAAGGTAATAGAATTTTGACCCACCTCTATCGACTTCGGGAGGTTCTTGGCTGCGGCGTAGGTTGGAACTATTTTGACTTAATGGACCTAAATCTCTTTCATCGTAATAGTGGCCTCCTCTGTCTGAACTGTAATATCGGTCTGATTGCAAACGATCACTTGAATATCTATTATCATCTTTAGAAAGTATTATTTCTGTGTATCGTTCATCCTATAAACAAACAAAAAAAAATTAAGGTAATATTTATTATTTTTTAATTTAATAGAATTATAACTTACTCTATATTGTCTTTCTTCTTTAATAGCTAATTTTTCTTCCTTCCTTTCTTTTCGTTTCTCTCGTTCTCTATCTCGATCTTTCTCAGAATCATCTCGTTTATCATCTTTTTCTTTTTTAACATGCTTTTCTTTTATTTCTACATCCTTATATAACGGTGTTTTTTCTTTATCTATTCTATCTTTCGATACGCTATAATAATAAAAGATTATTCAACAACTATTATAACAAATATAATTTTAAAAAAACTTACGATTCTTTGTAATGAGCAGGGCTTTGAGGTGATTGTTTTGACTTTACATAATCATTTTGCTGTCGACTAGATTTCTTATCTGTTCGTTCTTTTATTTCCTGTTTTATTTCTTTAGTATTTTCGGAAGCTTGTCTATCTTTATCTATAAAATAAAATATTAAACAGACTTTTCATAAAACAATATAAATAATAAACGTACCCTTTACTTCTCCGTTTAATGATTTTGTTTGTGCGTCAGTATCCGCATCTGTTAAATTATCGTGATTTTTCGGCTAAAATAAAATTTATTATCAGTTTATTTAAATGTTTATATCAATTGAAATTTACCTTATCAGACATTTGATGAAAATCGGATTCTTTTATCATATGTCCAGCTCTTAATTTCAATTGTCCCGCGTAACTAATCGCTAACGTATACAAATCTTGTCTTTGATTTTTTTCTTCCTCCCGAACCTTTTCAACCCGTCGTTCAATAATTTGCGCTAACTTAGTAAGTACTGGATAATGAGGAATAATTTTTATTAAAATAATCAACGCGTTTCTTATTTGTACATAATCTTTAGAATCTAAACAAATCATCATAGCTTTGGTAATTTTATAATGCCATTTATGACATACATGTCTGTAATTTTCGTAGCCAACATGATCACAATTTTCTGAAAATTGATTACTAACACGGTATTTTGTAACAAATCCGGGATAGTTTGCACATTCTTGGTCATAAATAGCTTTATCAGAATGCCATCGCATTACTGTTTCTAACATTGCACATAAAAATCGACCATATCTATTTGCTTCATTTTCAGTACAAGATGTAACTGAATAAGTTATGTCACAAAATAACTACAAAAAAAAATTAAATACTTAATTTATTTATATATAAATATCGAAAAAAAAAACTTACTCGATCGTAGCAAAGAAGAGTGGCAAAATTCGCGGTTTTTAACATATGAATCGTATGAACAAATTTTGCACAATAGGCTGCATCTACCGCTGTATAAACACAACGTGGAAACAAACAAAGTTGTAAAAATTGTGTAATAGTTTCATTTTTCGCAGATTTCACTGATCGTGATAGGAACCATGCGTCTTTTTCTTGTTTTAATCGATATAAAACCTTTTCTACATGTTCGTGTTGTTTTTTACGTTCGTCTTGTAATTTTTCCATTAATGTTAAATATCTTTCTTGTTCTTTCTTCCCTTTACTAACAGTCTAAATAAAATAATAATATGTAGTAAATTGTATAAATTATATACGAAAATTTTATACCACATCTTTGGAATCCATTGCTTGTAGTGATAATTGTTTTAATTTATTTATTTCACGTTGATAACTATCAGTTGGAACATATAAATCGTACATTGTTAAAGACCAAAATGTGACTAAAAATTGCGGTGAAATATCTTCCCATACTTTGACAGAATGTAAGGGAATAACAGACTCAACAATTGGTGCCATTATTTCTTTCGCAGCTTCGTAATATTTTTGTTGTTTAGCTGATGTTGACAATTTCTTACAATTGGGATCAAGTTTTCTCAATTGATCATATTTAATCTATAATTAAATCATTTTTTATAAAAATGATATAATAAAAAAATAAAAAACTTACATTAATAGCGTGATTAAACATCGGTCGAGCTAAGAAAAATGCCACATCCATATGTATATGATAATCTTGTAACATACTTTGAATAGTTGGTAACTTATTTACATACTCATCAACAGATAATGTTGATCCCAAAAATGTACCAAATTGAACAAGTGTATCTTGACACTGGTCATATAATTTTCCAACTAATTTCAAATGACTATTTTCCGTTTCACGATAAACTACACAGAACTTTTGTTGTGCAATTAATAAGCATAATGCTACGGCAAGATTTTGCTCTGCCATTGCTTCTTTTAAACGTAAAGATGATTTTTTCGTATTGCGGACTTGGCTAAAATATCCAGCCTGGAAAAAATAAAATTATTAAAATAAAGTTTTAATTTTTTTATTAATTTTGGGTGGGATACCTGGTCCAAGGCCAATAGAAAGCATAACAAAAAATCAAAAAAATATTGTTATTCATATATTATATTAGGGATATGAATAATTTAAAAAAAAATAAATTAATATAAAAATATATACCTCTCCTTTAAGAAGGTCTCCCCCTGCCATAGCATCTAACTGTTCATCAGTAAGTTCCTCAGCAGCTTCAATACCAGCCATTTTTTGAACAATTTCTTTCAAAATTAACAAATCCAAACTAAAAATCCCAGAATAATTAATACAAAATATTAAATAAAACACAATTATTATACCTTTTCTGAGCTTTTAATTGATTTGCAACATACTGCAATAACCCTGTTAATTCAATATTATATTTCTTAAAAATCGCTCCACAAAAAGACGCAAGACTCTGAAGCCATAAAGATATCGAAGTACCATCATGTTTAAATCTATTACGATCTGCTTGAGTTAACGATTCCACCAGACAAAAACCAAGTACATCGTATGATAAACTAGTAAGATATTTTAACGAATCGACCACTGGATGAATTAAATTATCGTAAATTTGAATTTGAAGTAATACATAATCGAATAAAAATCCCGGCGAACAATGTGTAAGTTTTCCGATTAATCTACCAACTGGTTTAATAGTTTCTTTACTGACTCTTTTCATGATATTTTTTATTTG
This sequence comes from Pogonus chalceus, assembly GCA_002278615.1. Classification (NCBI taxonomy): domain Eukaryota; kingdom Metazoa; phylum Arthropoda; class Insecta; order Coleoptera; family Carabidae; genus Pogonus; species Pogonus chalceus. The sequence continues at coordinate 48,140 of NEEE01003398.1, forward strand.
TTTTTGTGCTTCACCACGTTTAAACATTAATTTTGGATGTTGTTGATACGTATCATTTTTCCATCGGCTGTATAAATTATATCTACATTGGTATGGATATAATTTTAAAATGTTCCAGACTTCTTCCGCAATGCAACAGTTACAATCCATGAAAGATAAGGCAGGTAATATTGTAGAATCCAGTAAAGTTAAAATGTCGTAATATAGGGTTTCATCTCCTGTTGATTTGCCAGCCGCTGCTAAAGCAGCTTTGGATATTCTGATTATTTTGTACATTAATACAGGGTCATATCGTAATGATGGACCCAAGATAACTAACATAGGTATTGCTATATCACGCAAATCAACAAATGTTTTAGTTTGTTTAGGGGCTAAAGGATTTGATAACGGAGGTATAATTTTTCCTTTAATTTTAGGGGCCAGTGCGCAATGCCTAAAAAAGTTATACATGCATTTCTAAACTTTTGAATTTATTATAATTTATAAAAACTTACTTCCGATAAACAGGTTCAATGATAGAATGTAACAATTTACAAAGAGCCAACGCAATGGGATACTGATCTACAGCTACATGTTCTGGTAATTTTTTAATTATAAGTTGTGCGTTATTCCAATCACCAACATCTAATAAAGCTTCGCATAATCCAAATTTTTGATTGGCAGTGTATTTTTCTTGAATATTATCTTTTTCTTCTGGTATATCTTCCTTTTCTTTATCTTTAATAGAAATAATTTGTAATTTCCGCACAAATTCTTTAGCATCCTTCATATCTTTTTCAGCTTCTTTTTGCATTATTTTATCATCCGGTGTTAACTATAATTTTATTGATTAAATAAATATATTTACGTAATAAATTTATAAGTCCTTACCCAACAATATATATCATCTAATGAGATAATACCATGTTGTAATAATAACGCTGTTACAATAAACAATGATTTAGGGGTAAAACTTTCAACATTTGATTGGTAAAAGCTATATTTAGAACCTAATACTTCACAAATTATTTTTGGGTCATTCATATAAGATTTAATTAATGGAATAAAATAATTAACGCGATCTGGACGATTTTCAAATGATTCCAAAATTATATCAAGTACTCTATTTGGATCTAAATTAAAACATCCTATAAAAAAATTAAATTAATTAATTAAAATAATTACTAAAAATTAATTTAACGATTATATAATACCTATTAATGATTTAATTACTTCCAAAATATCTTTATCGTTGTCTAATGATTCCTGATTTAATTCTACTATTAGTTTTGAGTAACCTTCACTCTCTTCTCTAAATAGATTAAATTTACGTTGTTTATAGCTGAAATAATTATTTTATTTAAACAATTATATTCAAATAAATTATATAAATGTTTGCATGTATCAAAACTACATTTTCAAGTATTTAAAAAAAATGTAGAAGTCTTTAATGCTTTTTATAATGTTGCACAGTTTAAGTGTAGTATCAAAAATGTGCGTTTTTATTAAAAAAAAAATAATAATAAATAAATACTTACTATAATTTTGTTTTTACTTTGATAAATTTACTGTAGAAATTTTTATTCTTTAAAATACCAACTTCCTGTAATGTATCAATTTCTAATCGTTCCTTTAAAACCTTATCTGATAAAAACTAGAATTATAAAAATACATATTAACGAAATATATTAAATTATTATTATCCAACTTACTTTTTCACTTTCCTTAATAATAAAACAAAAATTATTTCTTTCCTCAGTTGGATTTTCATTACAAAATGTTTCTGCATCTAATATATTTAACACATCACATATTAAGCCACTCACATCGCTATGTAATGTCTAAAAATGTGAATAATACATTGAATTTATATATTTTTAGTTAATAATTGTAAATTAAGTACTTACAACTATTTCTGATAATACAGATATTACAGATTCTTTTTTAACTGTTCCTCGGATTCCATTTATTAATAAATGATATAAATAATTATTAAATAAAGTTGGTTTTCCAGTTTTTGAAAAGACGGGACTTTTAATGTCATCTTTTAATAGTTGTTTACATGATTTTATGCTAAAATTAATTTAATTAGAGCCAATGAATTAAAATAATAAGTTGTAGTAATTAGGGTTTATAATTTGAAAGTATTTAAAGCAGGTATATATTGTTTTATCTATATAAGCGTTAATTATATAATTAATATAACTTAATTAAGTAATTAAATTGGAAAATAAATAAATATTTTCCTTATTGACGTAATATGCACGCTAGGAGGTATTTTATAAAAACGAATTTAATTAAGCATTGAAAAGGCGTGATTGTAAGAATAGGAAGAAATGCAAGGTGTAAAGTACAATAAATATAGATAAAACTTACAATTCTGATTTTCCTGTTTTGTCCCAATTTTTCCAAATATCTTCACTCAAAACAGTTCCAGCCATTTTCAACACAAACACTCTGAATAAATTCTCTTCTTCTTAAAAAATACCTACGTTAAAATAACCTTAAACATTACAACATAATATCGTAAGCATTCTAAGTGTTAAAATGAGTAATAACGAAAGTTTAAACTCTATGAATAAAATACTACGTAAACAGAAACGTTGTCAACATATTATAGAAAAAGAAACAGGAATTCTCACTTCTTTTACTCCAACAAAGGTAAAAATATTTTAGACCACACTTGTCACTTCTTCCTTCATTTAAGGCTTAGTTCATTGAATCACCGGTTGCTATTGGTGCACTTATTAATGGCGCAATTATTTTAAATATTTTCTTTTAGAATATTGTTATTTGCAACGCGGGTTTATCTAATGGTTTAACACAAGAAAATATATTTAACGCCTTTATTAATTATGGACGTATTGAAAAAATAATATTATTACCTGGTAAATCTTGCGCATTTGTATGTTTTTCTGATGCGCTTTCTGCCGAAAATGCGTATAATAATATAAACGCGAAATTAAATTTAGGGCAAGATAATAAACCATTATATTTATTATTTTCAGAATCAGGTATTCTTATTTTATTATAATTATATTTTTATTATTACAAAATATATTAATAGTTCCAGAAAATGATAATTTTTATAATAAATCACCTCCCGGATTAATATTATTAGAAAACTTTATAAATGAAACCGACGAAAAAAAACTACTTTCTTGCATTGAATGGTCCGAATCTGATAGTAATAATTTAAAGCATCGTAAAGTTAAACATTTCGGCTATGAATTTCGTTACGATATTAACAATGTTGATAAAAATTCTCCTCTTCCAAACGGCATTCCAAAAGAATGTGAAAATATTTTACAAAAATTTAATGAATACAATGAAAACTTTAAAAATTTTAAACCCGATCAATTAACTATAAACCAGTATCAACCTGGACAAGGGATTCCGCCGCATGTTGATACACACAGCGCTTTTGAAGATCCTATTTTATCTCTTTCGTTAGGATCTTCAGTTAATATGGAATTTCGGCATAAAGATGGTAGACAAATGTCGATGTTATTACCTCAAAGATCGTTATTAATTATGTCCGGGGAATCTAGGTAATTAAAAAATTATCTCATGTACCGGTGTCTGCTTTTTTGTTACATAGGATATCCAATGATAATTTTTTGCTATTTATGTTAGGACAAATATTTGAAAACAAAAGTTCAGAATTAAAATGTGCATCAAATGAACTTATTTTTATTGATATAAGATGATCCTGTGACAAGATATAAGAAAAATAAAATTTCCATATTTAAACAGTTTACAAAGTTCCATACAAAATAAAACAAAAACTTTAATTTAAGTGACTTTGTCTAAGTTCTTGTATTTATGAATTTATCTGTAATTTTGTCTTTATTTTAAAAATTACTTAAATAAAATATTAATTTGACT
>NEEE01003413.1:11225-30522 GCA_002278615.1 Pogonus chalceus
TACTTTGTTTTAATTGTTATTTTTATATGCATACACTATGTAAATATTTGTATACATGATATTATGTTTATCTATTGGTAAAAGAATAATATTTTCTCTATATATTCTATTATCACAAAAAAATATTGCTATAGATTCTTGTAATTGGCTTGATAAATGTTAAAGTTTGATATTTTATTCATTTATTTACAAATTGAATTGTCCATTTTTCTATTCTAATTTTTTAATTATTTATTTATTTATTCTAAATATGTTATTGCTCTTAAAACTACCAAGTCTTTTTTATACGTTCTTTATTACATATTTATATTTATTTATCTTATTTGTAATTAAGATAACAGTCTTGAAATAATTAAAACCCTTAAACAGAGATTTTCAAATCTTTCTTCGCGACATTCTTTATTATATAAATACCTAGTATTTAATACATGAACTCTTTTTGCTTTACGTTCTTTATTCATATATTTATAGGTATTATTAAAATAACATTCTGAAAATAGTCAATCTCTTACAATCGGAAATTTATTACAGATTATTAATTATATATTTAAATAATCAAGTCTTTATACTTTACGTTCTTTATAATATTTATAACCATAATAAAAATAATATTTCTAAACAGTTTCAAGTGTATTAATCAAAAAAATGCAGGATTATTAAAAAAACCTGTCAGTTAATAATGTATTTAAATAGTCAAGTCTTTTGTTTAAACGTTCTTTATCGATAAATTTATAATTCTAATTAAAACAATATTTTTGAAATTATTTAAACTTTAAAGGTAAAATCAATAAGGTTATTTGTTTTACATTCTTTTTTAATTTATCAGAAAAAATATTTGAAGTGTTAAGTCGTTGAATAAAAAAAATGTTTATTAAAAAACTATATAGTCTTTCTGTTATACGTTCTTTATTAGTATCATTGAAGATATTATTAAAATAAAATTCATCATTATTTTAAAAGTACTGAATAGTAAGAATATTGGTATTATTATACCGGAAATATGAATAATCGAAATGTTTAATATCTGGAAAGTATAAAAAATATTTGATGTATTAAGAAGTGTGACAGAAGTTCGTTTATTATATAAGATTGTGAAAATTTGTATGTTATGAAGTAAGAGACGGCTGATTGATACAATCTTATTTCTTGTCGCAGCTGTGTCAGTTTCCGTCGGCGTCTGGACCCTTGTAGCTATTTCTCTGGAGCGCTACTTTGCCATATGTCGTCCGCTGAAGTCTCGTCGTTGGCAAACGCAATTCCACGCGTACAAAATGATCACAGTTGTGTGGTTGGCAAGCCTCCTTTGGAATGTGCCCATTCTTGTTGTATCCACATTGAAAGCTATGCGTGGCAGAGGTAAGATATACGAACAAAAGGATAATTATTTTTCTTTCTCTCAATAGGAATTTTTCCTTTTTTTATCTACTATATTTATCCTTGTATTAAGAAAATATCTTTTTATTTTGATTTTTTACTAATTAAATATATATTATTTTGCACAAACTTTTTAATTACTTTTGAAATTCTGATTAAATTGCAAAGTTTGCATTTTCCTTTCAGGTTATACATAGTCAAATATAATAATATTTAAAATTGTTTCAAAACTTACAAATTATTAATATTAGAAAGAATTATATTAATATTAAATTTTGTAAATAGATAATTTTCCTTTGAAAGCAAATTTATTTAATGAAAATAATAATATGCTTTGAACTACAAGTTAAGATTAAGTTTAAGATTACCAATGTAAACTTTGAGTATTCTGAAGTTACGAAAAATCTTTGTATAAATATGTCGTCTAGTTTTTTAGACGAACATTATAAAGAAGAAGTTTTTTCTTGTCACACCTTGAGTATCAAGTGACTTTCTTTATCTGACAGTCTTGGAAAAGTTTATTTTTTTAAATTAAATGTCCAGTGACTTTTATCAGCTTTTGGACAAAACAAATCTTTTTCAGGTGAAGTGAAATGTTATATTTTCAATTTCACTTTGTGAATTTTATAATTATATGAGAACAAACAGAGATTTTTATTTTTATTTTCATCAAAAAACATATTTATTAATTATAATTTCGTATTAAATTAATTTAGTTCCCAACAACATAATGTTATGTTTTCATATAAACGTACACAGTTATTCTATTTATATTTAAACAAAATATGTAACATATTTAATTATACTTCTATGTAATATAACATATTATTCACTTACATACATATATGTATATGTAGGAACAAAATTACTTGCATCTAAATCTTAATAAAGCATGAAGCTACTACCAATGCTTTTGACAGATTTCGCAGATATTCTATAACGCTTCGAGTAATTTTGAATGCGTTGAAATTAAATTACATCTTTGTACTGATATGATATCATATCCTTAAGACGAATATTTTAATTATCTACATTATGCTTCATTACTGAATTAAATCGAATGCATATTGAATTTCAAAATTTATTATTAAATTAATAAATAAAAATTCATAACAAGGACATATAAAAATCAATTTCGACTAAAATATATCCATAGAAACTAGAGATGGATTTATTGGCAAACAATGTTTTTTATGTAAAATCTTTTATGTATAAGAACGAATTTAAATTTCAATAAGAATTGAATAAAAAGGAAATACTTAAATTTTTATCAGAATATTATATTTAACTTTAACAAATAAACTTTTTTTTCTAATATTATTTAAATTTAATATACAAAAATGCATATCATTCTAATATGATTTTAAAANACTCAAAGTTTTTACTTTTAATTTTGATATATTATTTTAGTGACTTTTGCTTTAAAAATATAAATTTTTTATGTGCTTTTCAATTTTTTTAGTTTGAGAACGACTAATAGTAGTTTATTTAAATGTTTAAAAAATTTGAGCGTGTTCGGTCAAAAAGTATTTAAGTTATCGCTTCCTCCAATTTGATAAACATAGTTTTGAGAAAAACGCGTTTTAAGTTTGAGTAGCACTCAAACGCTAAGAGGCGTCAGGATCATATAGATTTTAACATTAAAAATACTAATTGTAAGTACTAAAAGCATATTATATTAAATAAATAGTATTTCAATTATATTAGTAGATAAATGCATTGGCATTTGTTAAAACATTTCAATTAATTAAATTTATTTATCGGTTTGCTATAAATAATTAAAAACATATTATCAAATTATATCGTATTAGCTTTTAAATGCAATCTTCACTGCAGTAATTTAAATAAATAAACAATTAATACTTTACTTTTTATTAACTAAAACTTTTAAATGATAATCGAATAGTTTGAAGCATAAATTTTGAATAAACTTTAACATTTGAGAGACATAAAACCCAATGTATTATAAATTTGTCTACTTTACATAAAAAAATATGAAGATTCACAGATAAAGTAGAGTATGACAAATCTTGTATTTTATTTTTTCTTGTCCTTGTAATATTATTACCATCTTCACATAAAACAAAATTCAGAAATATCCAAAGAACATTTTTTTAAACGATAACGAAAAAATAGCATATAATAAAACTATATGTTTATCGTTATAATATTTCAAAGAAATTCTTTTTCTGTTTTCTTATATCCTAAGTTATACATAACCCGAAAAGTTTGAAATATATTTTTTCCACAAAATTATACTTACAATTATTATCTATTCAACGAAGTAGATGAATAATGAAATATATTCTATGCAAAATTGCCGTAATTTACGTTTATCTGATGTTGCTAGGTTTCCGTTGGTATTTCATCTCAACCGAATTCATATCCGAAGTCGAAATGGTAAACCTAGAAATGTCATCTTGTAAAATTGTCTCATGTATTTCACAGTTAAATTTCTATTATAAATGAGAGGCATTATTTTTATTTTATTATTATTCTACATTCAATCATTTTGCAATAACTTTTATACATAGTATGATTTATAATTAAAAAACACAGCATGTTAGACAAGTTAATTATATTGGAAATAAGTCACAACAAACTCTATGTATAGTTAAAAATAAAAACATAAATATTTATAATTGAATATTAAGGTATAAAAAACATATATGTCACATCAGTTCTTTGCAAAAATGTCAAGAAATTATTTAGTTATTAAGCAGAAAATTAAATATACAGGTTTTAAAATATATCCTTACACTTAAATAATATTTTAAAAATAGGCATTTTTACAAAAATATTGAAAATATACATTATTTTTAAATGTTTTTTTTTGCAAAATCTAACACCCATTTTATTATATTTCCTATCGATTAGTGCAATAGAAACAAAATGCAAAAAATTAGCCTTTTTTGCATATAATAATATGGACTATACATCAGCTATTTTTGCGAATTATTATCGTTTCATTTTTTGAACTTTTAAGCTGAAAATTTTAATATAAATGTTTCACAATATTCCATATCGATTAATACAAAAAGAAAATCTGTTAGAAATAGACTATTTTTTGGTAACATCGTAAGGCTATAAATTAGCTATTTTTCTGAATTTTGTATTCTTCAGTTTTTTCCCAATATCTCGGGAAATAATATAGCTATTAAACTAAAAATTTGAATGTACATGTTTTACAATATTCTCAATCGAATACTGTATTAAAAATAAGCCATCATGCAAAATATAGTAACTCTATACATCAGCTATTTTTTTAGAATTTTGAGTGCTTAAAGATTTTGCAAATATCTTGGAAAATGATATAGCTATTAAGCTGAAATATATATATATATATATATATATATATATATATATATATATNATGCGTTTCATAATATTGCCTATCGATTACTGCAATAAAAATTGTATGCTAAAAATAGTAAGCTTTATATAAATTAATTTTTTAAACTATGTTTATTCAATTTTTGCAATTTTTTGGAAAATAATAAAACTGTTATACTAAAAATTTAAAACTGCACATTTTATTAACGCTTTTTCTATTATTGCAATAAAAATAATCTGTTTACAATAGGCCATTTTTGACAAAATACTGAACCTATGCAAGAACTGTTCAAACTGTAAGGTTATAGTCTTGCTTTTTTTCTTATATTGAACCAACTTTAAGTACGTCTAAATTAAATCTAATATTATTATAAAGTATTTTATGAGGAATAAAATGCTGTTGACCGTTTTTAAATATCTATCGTAGTTTTCGAGATATTGACAAAATACTAAACATATGCAAGAACTGGTCAAACCGTTATAGTTTTGCTTTTTTTCTTGAATTGGACCAATTTCAAGTGCGTCTGAATTGAATACATTATTATAGAGAATTTTATGGGAAATGCAATGCCGTTGACCGTTTTTGAATATCTATGGTAGTTTTCAAGATATTGACAAAATATTGAACCTATGCAAGAACAGTTAAAACCGTTAGGTTACAGTCTTGTTTTTTTTTTTTATATTAAACCAATTTTAAGTATGTCTGGACTGAATACATTATTATAAAGTATTTTATGGGGAACGCAATGCCATTGACTGTTTTTGAATATCTATCGTAGTTTTCGACATATTGACAAAATACTGAACCTATGCAAAATCTGGTCAAACCGTTAGGTTATAGTTTTGTTTTTATACATTATTATAAAGTATTTTATGGGGAATGCAATGCCGTTGACTGTTTTTGAATATCTTTCCTTAAATTTCTACATTTATACATTTAACTTATTTACAAAAATCATTAGAAATAATTACGTTATTAAGCTGAAACTTTGGATATACTGTTTTCATTAATTTCTCTATTGATTTCACCAATAACAATAGAATTTTACATTGGCTTCTTTTTACTTTCAAAACAAAATTGTCCATAAACCAAAAACTTAAATATGAGACATATTGTTTAGAAAATTTGATGAAATAAACATAAGTTCAGACCTGTCATGAATTAACATGATCTTAATGCAGTGTAAGCAATGTTGAAAACATTATAGCAAACCCCTGATAGGTTAAACTTTAATTAAATTATATTAGATAGCTTTACTCGTAAAAGCATTTTATTAGTAACATGTAGTCATCTAATGTCACATAAATTCATTTAGGTGCTTTATAAGTTGTCGTTGCTACAATAAACTTTCTATAAATTTATTAAGAATAAACCAATTATGAAGGTATATCCATCTACTTTGATAATTTGCTCTTTTGTATTGCAACAAATATATCAAACTCCATTGTGAAATGTTTTCAAGTCATTGACCTACCATCATCATCGTACAAACAATTTTCCTGTCATTTAATTAAAATTATTCTTATTACTTTACGAGTCATTTCCAAGTTCATAAAAGGTCATGATATTAAACTCTACTACGAATAAGACATAAGTTTCCTGTCTAACCAACTATCTTGAAATGCGTTGGTCGTTGTTAATTTCACTTGAAAATTACACAAATTCAAAACAAACATTTGTTATTTTTTTACTTTCCTACTTTATATAAAATTATTCTAGATTTTAAAAGTTTGTTTAGTAATTTGCATTTTTAAAGTTTTTATTATTGTAGTTTTATAATAGTCGAAGTTAAAGTAGTTTTTTTTTTTTTGTTAATTTTATAAATTATAACTAAAACGAAACTAAAATTGCGTTCAACGTTAAACAGCTTTATTATTATTTTTGTTTCTATGTAACATTTTAAAACACAACTGAAGTAGTTTTTTTATTATAATCTGGCTTATTTTACAACTATAATATCCTGTTAGCAAAAGCGAAATCCAAGTTCTTTTAGATGCAGATGCTCTACATTGCATAGAGATCTATAACATATAGAAACGATAGTGGAAAAATAAATAAAAATTTAAACATCAAGTGTATTTTCTTTCCTCGAAAGATTTTCAAGTTGCTTTGAAATTAAATTCTGTACTTTATATTAAACGATATTAAATCTTATGTGAATATATAGAGTCAAATTATTATTAGATATAGTTTATATTTAGTTTTCGTATAGTTGTAAAGTTAAATTAAAATTAAAATGTTTTTTTTTTAATTCTACATCTATTAAGCTAATATTTTGAATATATACTGTTGTATATTCAAAATATAATGTATAAAATACACCGATTATAGTCTAGCTATTTTTACCGATTTTCAATATTTTACTTTTTGCAAAGATTCATTCTGCGAAACAATTACGCTTTTATGCTGAAACTTTGAAAATACGCGTAATAGTTATTGATCAATTGCTGCCCTGAAAATAATACCTCGAACCATTTTGAAAATAATAAGAATATATTCCAGTTATTTTTAGCGATTTTTAAAAATCTTGGGAAATAATGCAGTTATTAAGATAAAACTTGAAATACATACGTTTTATAATAATCCTAATCGATTATCCTGATAAATGTATGTTAATTATTGTCCATGTAAAAAAAATGTAAGATAATACATCAGCTATTTATACATCTTTGTTTCTCATCTCATGAAATAATATAAGTAGAAATCTGAATCGGTGAATAAACACTTTTTATTAAATTTTCTCTCAAACTATATATAAAAAAGTATTTGAAAATGGGCTAATTTAGCAAAAATATACATCATTTTTATATCAACAATTTTTATCTGAAAGAAGCAAGTGAACTTAATCAGAAAATTAAATGTTTTTTCTTAAATATAAATTTTATTTTATCCAAAATATTGCGACAGATATTTCATTACTTATTTTTTATATCGGAAATTAGAAGAAAAATATAAAAATATTTTGTGAAGATTATATAAGGATTCCTTCCAGGATTTTATTATTTAAATATGAATAAAGAATTTATTTGAAGCAGTTTCATGAAAAATAAATATAAAAACATGTTTTTGTTTGTGACACATTCAAAGTAAAAAAACGAATATATTTTTGAGTGGCAGTAAAATGAATAAAAATAATGATATTAATAAAAGAAGTGTAATGATAAAATTTGGAATAAAAAATTGGTTACAGGTCATAAATGCCGTGAAGAATGGCCAAGTCCCGTTAGCGAGCAAGCGTACAATCTGTTTCTAGACGCAATGTTATTGCTAGTACCACTGATCATTATGAGTCTCGCCTATTCCCTCATCATGACAAAGCTGTGGAAAGGACTTAAAAGAGAGATCAAGCACAATTCCAACTGTCAACGGCAAAGTGAGTTTATCATTATTTTCCATGAAGACTTATAGTAAATAAAAGTCAGGCTTAACAAGGGCTTTTGCATGCAAATTGCTACTGGAATTTTAACGCGAAAATTGCTCGTAATTATTGATGAAAATTCGCATTTTGTTTACAAGGAAATCATCATCAAAATTACTTTCATATTTTCCGAAATCAAATCTTTTTTTATTTTTATTTCATCATCTAATTGGGAACTTTTATCAATCAATTATTTAAAAAAAAAAAAAAAGTTAGAGGCCCAATAAAAATATGTAAGATCTAATTTTATTTCTTACAGTATTTATTTCAATTTATTTACTTCTTATTTAAAGCTGCTAGATGCAATCTTATATGATTAGAAACTTCATTATTTGCATTTATATTTTGATTTACTTATTTTAGTAGTAGGATAATAATGCAAAATAAACTTATAGGTAATTCAATCTTTTCCTAAAATTTCTTTCTACATTAAATTACAAGACTGATCTAGATTCTNTGAATGCTTCTGGTTTCTTAATTTTGGAAAATGACACATACAGACTTGTCTAAGTATATTTTGTATTCCCCGTGATATTTACCAATAATATCAATGTGATTTTTTTCGAAATTGTTATTGAGTTGCACAAGTATTGCTCTTTCTTTCAAATCTTTATTTATTTTTCTAACCATTTATCAAAAAGATTATAGTATGAAATGATATCTTGGGGCTATTCAATTTCTTTCATTATATTTGTAAATAATTCTCCGTTGTATAGATATAATGTCACTGTCACGCTGTATATAAAAACCGTAAAAATGAGACGTTAACAGAGTTTTTTTTTTTTAATTTAAAATCTAGTTTAGTTTAAAAAAAGTACTATTGCCTTAGTTAACTTCTAAAAAATTAAAAAATTACTTTTATTATACCAAAATAATTTCAAATTAAATTATTCTTTTGATACTTTAATTAACTTTTCTTTAATAAATATGTAATTAAAAGAAAATAATATAAGTAAAAATGAATATATGTATATGCATAAAAGAATTTAGCAGCAGTGATATATTCATAAGTTGAAAGAAAGAACGTAAAAAGAAGCAGAAAGTAATTCATAACAAACAAGGTAAATAGGCAGAAATCCTACGCAAAAATGCAAAGTATTCTTATTAGAAAAATGTTTTTTACAAGTGGTTGTAAAGCCAGTGCGTTGATAAATGGTCAAAGCTTATATGAATTCTCACTTACTGGCACTTTTTGCTCCTTTTATACGAACGAGCAGTATTGGAATTCATCTGATGCTTCTAATTGCTTTTTGTGTGGCTTTTCAGTTGCGAAATTTTTGCAAATATCGCATTTATTTTGACAGTGACTAATAACACCGCGGATGCATACACACTGATATTGTAATCAACATTTTTATGGCCTGGAACAAATTTTTTTTTAACTCTTTTTCATTTTAATTATTTTTATTATTATTATAGTTAACTAATTAAGTAGCTTTAGTTAAAACTTTAAATATATTTAATAATTTATATTAAACATTAACTAAACAAGTTATAACACTTAATTTTAATTCTCTTTGAACTTTGATGTACTTATGTATATATGTTCGTTCTACTTGTATGCAAATATTATTCTATGCAATTTGCATTTACTTCTATTAACAATTTCAACATGTTACACTAAATTATATTATTCCAATGCAGAAGTCTTAGTAACTTTTAACAAAAACATTTATTCCAAATAATTAGCTTTGATTATAATTATCAATTTTTTATTTAATATTCATTAACAATAAATCATTTTTGCAAATATGCGACAGTATAAATTTAAACATAACGAAAAGTGTAACGAAAATTAAACTCTTACAATATTTTCGATATTGTTTGTAAAAAATAATCGATTTTAAGTAATAACTCATTCTACTGAATGATTATCGCGTTACACTTTTTTGTTACGCTACACTTTTAATTATATTAGCGTGCTTTACTTACAATATTATCGATATGAATAATATAATAAAAGGTAATAGACTTTAAGAAATTATTCACTTTATTTAATAAGATTATAGCGTTACACATTTTCGTTACGGTACACTTTAAATTATGTTAGCATGCTTCACATAGAAAATAATCGAGTGAAGGGTAATAGATTTTAGACAATTACTCATTATAGTTAATAAGACTATCGCGTTACACATTTTCGTTACGCTTCACTTCGAATTATATTAGCGTGCTTTATATTGACCTAAAATTTATCATATTGACATAGTTTTTTTTAATAAATTCAGAGGAAAATCTTTTGAATAGAATGATTGATAATATATTTAAATTGACTATTGATAAAATCACATTGAGTGTTATTGAATAACAAATTTGACAGTATAATCAACAGAATAAATTCAAATTTGTGATTATGCATATATTGCATTGATTGCAGTGCAACGTTCGTGCAGTACAATGACTATGAATGGAGTTGCTGCAGCATTGACAAACAACAATTCGACGTCTTGTGGTTCGGTAAATAATCTAACGGTACCGACGCCACAAGGACGTCGTTTGCAAACGGTAAAATCAGCACGAAATTTGCAACTCCCTGTATTGCCGCGAAAATGTAAAGTGGAGAAGTCTGATAAACGTGCAGATACTGTCAAATTGTGGCTCATCAAAGGCATGGTACAGGTAATATTTATATTTCTTATTAGATTTACGAAATTTCTCGCACAAAATTTTCAACTTTTACTTTTTATTTTATTCGCTGAATATTTGAGATAATAAACCACACCTTTTTATATCTTTTAATCGTAAATCTTTCGTTTAATATAACTTTCTAATCAAATGGAAACGTTGTGCAAGTAAATAAAGCTATTTTCTTGTTTTTATTGCTCTTCATAAATCATTATTGTGCTAACATATCAGAAACTTAAGGACTTTGATTTATCTCAACCATAAATGACTGAATTTTGGAAATATGTTACTTGAGGTTCTTTTATATTAACCATTGATTTTATACCACTAGGAGCGAAACTGGTTATTTTTCTTTTTATTTTGTATTCTGTCACAGTTTTTAATAATTACGTTGATTGCAGTTTCTGTTTTTGCCATTTTCAAAACAATGAAAAACGCAATAGAAATGTAATAATACTGCAATAAAATTGTAGCTTTGATAAATTAGGTTTCATGTGCAATGCATATGTACTATGTATTTAAATTTGAAAAGGATACAAATATATTTTGGGACAAATTTCATGTAAATTTGCTACTGTGCTGAATCCTAATTTACACGTGGGATTCTTTGTCAGAAAATAAATGGAGAATATATGTTACAGCTATAATAGTTGAATTCGGATAAACAATATTATGGCTTCATACATTTTTATATATAAAAAATAACAACACGTTTGTGAGTTATTTTTATTTCTGTTTATGTTTACTTTTTTCCGCAAAAACTTCAATTATTGTTTTTAACAAAACATTTATTTTATTTTTAAATAGATTTTATGCGTTAAAATTCTTTTTTCTGATTACAAATTCACAATTCTCTTGCGTTCTCTTTAAAGTGTACATGTTCCACTGGAAATATTAAATTACATCGTGTATAAGTACTTATAGTAGTACATTCAACAAGGGTTTAAATACAAGGTATTTTTAAAATATTACGAGAGGAATCTATTTCAATTAAAAGCAATTGTGTTAGTTTGAAAGAAAATAATTAGAATAATAAACAAATTGATTCTTTTCTTCACTTTTTATTTATTTTAAAACTATTTACGTACAATACAAAACGAACAATTAAAAGATGATAAAACTGTTTAAGAAAAACACTTATAGATGTTGAAATTTATTTAAAAACGTTACTATATTTGTAGTAAATATGATGAATTGGTTCAAATTTTTATTTAATTT
The DNA here is from genome assembly GCA_002278615.1 of Pogonus chalceus. Taxonomy (NCBI): domain Eukaryota; kingdom Metazoa; phylum Arthropoda; class Insecta; order Coleoptera; family Carabidae; genus Pogonus; species Pogonus chalceus. The sequence continues at coordinate 23,195 of NEEE01003413.1, forward strand.
CGTATACCTCGTATTAATATGCTTTCCAAATATTAATTCGTTGTGTTTTTGTAATAAAATCTCAATGTTTTATTAGATTTTATTAAATTAAATATTTTTAAATATGTTGGTGCATTTGCAATTTTATTAATAATATTGGTTCATACATCAATAAATACACATTTTCAGATAAATTTACAATTTGGATTTTGTTTAAAATCGTAAATTCAATTGTAGTAATTCAAATTAATTGGTTCAAATCTTATGGTCTATATAATAAAAGCTTAAAATATTAAACCCTTCTAATGCATACATGAATCGGTCTCGTATTTGGACTCCTTCAAACGATCTGGGTTTCAAATCTTAAGAATATTAATAAATTTACTGTCTAATGCTTATAATTTATTGATTATTGGAGCACTTGCATTTTTTTCAGACAAGCTTGGTTCAAATTTTTATCAATATACTTATATTATATTTAAAACATTAGCAGATATACATTTTAAGAAATATATTTGTAGTAATCATATTGAATTAGTTCAAATCATAAGCAGTTTTTTAAAATTTCCTTTTAATATTTTTATTTTTTATATTAATGTGTACTACTATATTTCATACATGAATAGTTATGTATTTGTAATAACTTAAATGATCTGGGTTCAAATCCTTAAAATATTTTTACGAATTATTTAATTTTAATTAACTCATTTGAAACTGACGACGCACCATGTGCATCAACTTTAAACAATGAAATTTCTTCTAAGTTGCGTTCTGTAACATTTTATAAATTATTATAAAAAAATTTAAAGTTTGAATGGGTTGATAAAAATCATATTTTTAAATGAGTTTAAAATAAATAGGTCCGTCTGCCAAACGCAAAAAACTCTCGCACGCATTTCCAAAACTCAGGAAAAGCAACAACAACATTAGTAAATAATACAAACTACGAAATGACAGAACAATCACCAACATCAAACGAACCATGTGCAGAAGATTCGTCTTCAGGTGAAGCCAACAGTAATACATACACCTTCACCAGACATGCAATTCGTTCTAATTACATGGAAAAAAGTATTGAAGCAAAACGAAAGGTACAATGATTATTTTCCTTTCAAGAAATATCGGAAATAAAATAATCTTCTTTTTAAAGGTAATCCGTATGCTTTTCGTGGTCGTTGCGGAATTTTTTGTCTGCTGGGCGCCGTTACATGTTCTTAATACTTGGTATTTATTTTCGCCGGATTTGGTATATAGATATGTGGGTTCGACTGGTGTCTCACTTGTCCAACTATTGGCCTATATTAGTTCTTGTTGTAATCCGATTACTTATTGCTTCATGAACAGGAAATTTAGACAAGCTTTTCTTGGAGTGTTTAATTGCTATAGGTAACATTACTTATATCTGAAAATCTTACCGTTTATTCTTATCAATATTATACAGGCATATTTTGGAATTAACAATATATTCAAACTTTGATAAGAATAAACAATTTATAGGCAGAGATGTAATTATAATTTCTTTTTTTTTTTAAATTATTATTGCATGAAAATTAATTGCACTACCTGTAGTTTTTTTACACACTTAGTAAAAATGGACCATTTTTGCAAAAAAAAAATAAGATTGTACATCAGAGATTTTTAAAAAAAAATTGCGTGTATCTCGGCAAATAATATAGGTATTAAGATAAAATTTTGGAAATTCACGTTTCAAAATTTTCCTTATATTTTGCCAATATTTTATGTTTTGGTTTTTTGCGGATATTTCGACAAATAATGTAGTTATTAAGCTGAAACTTTGAAATTAAAAATAATATATCAAAAAATAGGGATCTTTTCGCAAAAATACTAAGATTATACATCAGGAATTTTGACCAATTTTGGGAACTACAGTTTTTTGCAATTTTCCGGAGAACAGAAAACAATAATTAATTTATCTCAACGAATATTTACGAAACATAAAAATCTTTATTACTAATACTGAAAAAATGGGCAGATTTTACGAAATTACAAAAATTTAGTGTTGATTTTTACACAGATGTTAAAGTTTAATTTAAATTTATGTTTCTTAATGTAACCCTTATAGTTACATCCCTGTTTTAATGAATAAAAGAACAATGATAAAAAAAAATCTCATTAAAGAAAATACTGTGTTTTAGTTTATGCTGCTGCTGTTGCTGCAGTGAAAAAATAACAGCTGCCCGTACATCTCTGCATTCTGACGGAGTTCACTTAGGAACTGTTCAGAATAATTCAGATATTTCAGGAAATGATTCAACTGTTTACGTCGGACGGGCCAGTACACTTGGTAGATCTGGTATGTAATTATACATGCAAATATTTCGCAAAAATTTATTATAAACGGTGTGTTCCAGAAGTGATGGTCCTAGAAGCAGAGGAACATGTTTAGCACCGGTTCAGATACTGGATTATCTTCTTCTGGTATCGCAGTGTCCTCAACGAGCGCCTCTCGTTTGGTGCAATTTGTCGAAGCTCCGCCCGATGACGAATCTTTCCGTTTCCGAATCACTTGGTCTCGTTCGCCAGGCCACACTATGTTTGCCAGTAATACAGATTTTTATTCGTGAGAAACACTTATATAAATATGTAAGAAACTTTAAATCTCTTACATATTTACTTACTTCTATATAAATTTTTGAAAATATCAAACGGTTAAGTGTTAAAAAACTATAAATGTGTTTTTTTTTTTAATATAGATTATGCTTTAAACTTCTAGGTACTTACAATTAGACAGAAATAATATTTTTTAGTTTTGTATAATTTACAGCTTTATCTTATTCCATTTTGAAACAATTTTTAGATTAATGATAATAATAATATCAATGTATAAATCAACGTCCAATAATTCATATTCAAATAGATATTTATTTGTATTCTTATAATATTGTTAAATTGTTTATAAGTGTTATTGTAAGATACGAATTTTATGAGAAATTATTCATCGAAATAAGATTTATAATAACTGTGATCTTTATTTATGTGTAAATATAAATGTATATATTTATGTATAAAATAACTGAATGTATTTATGAAGTTTATTCAAAAATATGTAAGTATATAAATTTTCCTTTAATAATGATATATTTAAACTATGAATTATATGTTTTATATAATATTTAACTTATTGTTTGTATTCAAGTGTATTTAATAAAAAGTTCATTATTGTATTCTATTCATATATTAAATATATATCCTGAGCATGTTACCCTTCAATAAATTTATTGTTTATTTTTATATTTTGTTTGTCTTCATGGAACTTATAACAATTTTATTTTTTTTAATAAAATAAAAATTTAAACAGTTCCTATATTTCTTTTGCAGCTATAATTTTGGAAAAATTTAATAATTAATATTTGTACGGTCGACTTAAGTAACACATATTTTATCGATACAAATATAGAAGAATAGCAGAAGAAAATACGCGGAAATCTTTTAAAAAAATGTTCATATTATTAAATAATTTAATGATTTAAATTAACAAAAAATAATTAGTTTCCGCTTTAAATATATACGTTTCACAATATTCCCTTTCAATTTATCAATAAATTATAAGTTGAAATGAGCCCTTTTTTCAAAAATACTAAGGTTAAACATCAAGAATTTGATTTTCTTTTTAGATTTCTCAGCAAATAAAACCTGATATTAAGCTGAAATTTTGAAAATATACGTTTTATAATATTCTTTATCGGACTATTTTTGAAAAATACTAAGGTTATCCATCAAAAATTTTGACCAATTTTTGAAATTAGTTTTTTTTTTTTCAATTTTCTCGAGAACGAAAAGAGATAATTGATTTTTTTCAACGGATATTTACAAAAAATTAAATTTTCTTTATAGCTTTTTGAATATATCTCGATAAATAATAAAGCTATTTAGCTGAAAATTTGCATATACACGTTTCATAATATTCTCTATCAGATAATCAATTAAATATAAGTCAATATGGGTCATTTTTGAAAAAATACTAAGGTTAAACATCAAAATTTTTTGCAAACTTTGGGAATTTTTATTTTTTTTCAGATATCTCAGCAAATAAAGCAGTTATTAAGCTGAAATTTTGGAAATATACGTTTCATAATATTCTTTATCGATTTTAAGATCATTTTTGAACAATATAAGGGTTATAAATTAGAAATTTTGACCAATTTTTGAAACTAGTTTTTTTGCGATTTTCTCGAGAACTTAAAGAGACAATTGATTTTTTTCAACGAATATTTACAAAAAATAAAATTTTCTTTGTTGCTTTTTTTGCATATATCTCGATAAATAATGAAGCTATCAAGCTAAAACTTTGTATTAACACGTTTCATAATATTCCCTATTAATTTATCCATTAAATATAAGTAACTAGGGGTCATAATTTTTTTTTTTTTTGATATCTCATCTAATAATGCAGCTATTTAGCTGAAACTTTGGAAATATACGTTTTATAATATTCCTTATCGATTTAAGGATCATTTTTGAAAAATATAAGGGTTATAAATTAGAAATTTTGACCAATTTTCGAAACTAGTTTTTTACGATTTTCTTGAGAACGAAATGAGATAATTGATTTCTTTCAACGATTTACGAAAATTAAAATTTTCTTTGTAGCATTCAGCGGTGCGTCTATTATTTTGGATCGGGGGTTTTAAACAGGATAAATAAAAAAATAAAAGAACATGAAAATTTTGAAATCCATTTATTGATTTAATAAAAATAATAAAATATAACAATACGTTTTGAATATTGCGAGTGAATGAAACTAAACGTGTTCTTTTCACATTGATAAAAATCTTATTCTATATTTACACTAGTTACATTAATACATAATTATCGATGTATATTCCAAAAATAAAATAAAAATAACAATATTTAAGCATTCAATTTTACATAAATACAAACTCCCTGAATTTTTTAATTTTTTTTTTTTTTAATAATATTCAGTTGATGAAAATAATTTTTAAAAACTTGAAATCACAACCTAATTGCATTTTTATCTTTACAACATTTATTTTTATTGGAAGACAATGTTGTAAATTTTGTGCTTCTAATTGTCTTGCAATTATTTATTACCTAAAATTTTAGATTATAACAACACACATCAATTTTATTTAACAATAAAATTTATTTATTACAAAAAATTTGTATAAATTAAAAACAAATATATTTCATTGTATAAATTGGAACATAACCGGGTTTTCAAAAATGTGTAGTACGACCCTGGAATTCTTTATTTATATATAAAAATTATATCACTTAGCGAGTAAATAAATAAAAATATTTTTTTTAGAAATATATACATAAAAAAATGAGAATAAAATTTCGTTAAAATGTTCGTTTTATAAATTAATTAAACTTCTAAATTAGGTATTTCACTAACAACTTTTGTTTTTTCGGTTCGGGTATGCCACACAAGAACTTTACTACAATTATCTGCTAAGGGCTCTAATTCATCTTTAGTTATAAACAATGATAGAAAATCACTTTCTAAATTGCCTTTTTCCATTTTATATGAAAAATTTACTTCGGGATTTTTTAATATTAATGTTAAGTTTATAGCGAAGCCAGCCATATCGGTTGCGAATGGTCGTGATGGGTTCCAACCAGTTCGATAGCTCACTACGCGACCTTCAAAATCAATAAAAAAAATAAATAAATTACATTTAATGAAATATTCAAGTAATTACCTGTTTGTTTATCAACTATTGGCTGTTCTGCCGTTAAACCGCCAACTAATCCAACAGGCCAAATACCAACTTTTTTTATTTTTATCATCTTAAAAAAAAATTATAAAGCTGTAATTATAAATTATTAATTTATTTTTTTGTTATTTACCTCAGAAAAAATTTTAATATTATAAGTATTATCGTCATCCATAAAATAAACTACTCCAGTTTCTTCATGCCCTTTATTTTTTCTTAACCATTGTAAACCATGGTTTCTTTGTTCAACTCCTCGGTGCTTCGTCCATCGTTGTGACTAATATTAAAATAATTAAAATTGTTAATTAATTAAATTTAATAAACATACCGAGCGTCCAAGTTGTTGATCCCACGGTGTTTTTATACTTAAATGTGTATAATGCATTAAAGAACTTTCTTGTAAAAGTTTTGTAACTAAAATACTATTCTCAGCTGAATCTTCAACTATGATCCAGTGAATATTTGGTACTAATGCTAATGTTTGTGAGATTCTTAAAGTAAATTTTTAATTTATTGCGGAGATATACAATAAAAAATAATTAACATACCTTGTTAATTCAGCTTTTTGTTCATATCGTTTATAAGTTGGTGTAATTGCATAAATAATTGGCAATGCTTTATTATTATGCAGTTTTATACTTTTTAAATTAATAACTTTTTCTAACCTAACATTTAAATCATCATTTATTGCTAATAAAGCGTCTTTTTCAGCAGTTATACTGTCTAAAAGTTATAATTCATTATTAACAAGAAATGATTCTCTAACATAGTACCTACATATTTCATGTTTTAAATGGATTATAAATATTAGCAGTCCTATAGCAAACGCTAAAAATATGACTGTGCGTCTATTTCTCATATCTATAAAAGATTGATATAAATTCATTATTGTATTTTTAACCTATAATAACATATTCAAAGATAATATAACGAAAAGTAAAGATTAAATGCTAATTTTTTTCCCGAAACGTCAAAAAGCAAGCTTGCCAACCGTTACGCTCGCACTGTTACAAATAACTGTATATAAATTCCCTAGTTTGCGGTATTAAAATATAATTCCTGATTATTTCATTTTTATTTATAATCTATGAGTTATTTACTCATTATTCATGCATGCTTCTATAATTAATTGAATATATTCGTATAATTTATTCAGTTATCGTAATTTTGATTTATGTTTAAAGGAATTTGTAAACAAAATAATGTTTTTATTTATTTATTTATAAAATTATTTAACTTTCTAAGAATATATATTTACATTTATCGATATATAAATTAATAAATAAAGTTTATATTTCATATGCGTCATTTTATTATCTAGGCCAAAACAACTAATCATAAGTTTAATTAAAAATATCTTCGTAATAATACGTTGATTTTAAATAATTGCGATCGGCAATAGGGCAAGTGTACGTGTCATATATTCTTTAAGATATGCGAGTATTTACATGTCTTGTATGTGTGTGAACCTTATTGAGAAACATTATTAAACCGGATAAGGTGCTCCAACATTCGCTTCTGTTCCGTTTGTTCCAAAAACGCCCACTTTATTTAATTGTTTACTTGCCCAGCTTGTAATATTATATATTAAGTGTAAATTACAAATTTTCCACTTCATAAATAATAATTAGTAATTTCATTCATCGC
>NEEE01003879.1:18221-31065 GCA_002278615.1 Pogonus chalceus
TTTTTTAAGTCAAACAAACATATTAAATTTCAGAGCTGGTTTGTAAAATTAAAAAATAACATAGTTTGTTTTAAACATTTATATATCAAGTATTTTTTTTTTTCAAAGTAGAGTCTGACATAAAATATCTTAATATAATAATCAAAATGAACCTCAATATTAATAACAATAATGTTTTCTAAATTTAGTTTCAACAGATATTGAAAAATTAATTAGTTTACTATAAATTTTAGCTAATAATAAAATATTTGTTTTAGATATTTAAAATAGTTAAATAATAAGCATTACATGTGTTATGTTTTCTAGAAGATCGAAATTTATAAAACTAAACTGAATTAAAAATAACAATTAAAATTAAAAAATAATTAAAAATTTTAAGATAATAAAATATTAATATTAGTCAAAACTTTACTGAATACTTTTGAAATATTTTGTAATTTTTGAAAATGTAAGGTTTTACATTCTTGAAATCTATAAATATTTTTTAAATGAATGATAAATCGTGAAATCATATATTTTGCTACGCATATATCAATTTAAGTTTACATTTTATATGTTAAACTAAAATATAATTTAAATAATAACATAATCAAGGAAATAGTTCAGTTATTTACTATTGAATAATACACAATTATGAAGAAAATTTCTTGTTTTCCTAGAATGAAAACATGTAGAATAACACGTCAACCAATTTTTATATTTCCTTTTTAACCATTTATAGAACCAGGCTTAAAGTATCTTTTAAACAAGATTTTATTTATATGTAAACGTGTTATTTTCATTTTCTACATAAATATAAATTTTATAAATACTACAAGTATCGATGATGAAAAAATAATTAGATCTAGTTGTAACGGAAAAAAAGCAATCTTCATTAAAATACAAGAGTATGATGTAATATATCTGTGTTCGATTCTCTGAATTCTCACTGTTTCATTTGTGAAGCGCAGCTTTAAAAAATTGATCAATAAACTAATCAATTCGTATAAAAACATAAATTTTCTTAATGGAAAAAATCTACGAAAATTGTTTATATTTGTGTCATGTCAATAAACAATGACATATTTGTTTTTCATATTAATAAAACACTTGTTTCTAGAAAAACCTATCAATCAAGTATATAAATATTGAAATTTAAAATTAATATTTATATTTATGACATATTTTTCAAATCAAATCGAATATATTAACTTTCAACCGAATGCTATCATATGCAAATTTTGGAAACAAAACATTTGTGTCAATGTTCAGTAAAATAAATTAGAATAAAAAAATTTTTTTCACCAAATTTATATAACATTTATTTTGTAATCTCCTTGACATATTAAATTTTTTTTTATAAAAGCGTAAATTACATATTTGTCCTTATTTTTGGTAGTATATATCCTATAAAATAATTAAAAACAAATATATTATTTCCAAGATTTTTAATTTACGAAACTTTTATTAATTTATTTAGTTCAATGAAAACATTTTTTGAAAATAATATAAAATATATATTTTAATGTTGAGTAATAGAGATTTACAATTACGTGAAAATTTTCTAGATTTTAAAACTAGATCAAAACAACTAAAATTGCAAATAAATAAATTCCAAACATTAATATACAATAAATCATGTTTAGTAATAAATGCATTTAATTTAAAATTTATTTTATACATGATATTAAATACGTTTTTTCATGTTTGAATTAAAAGTATTACTTATATTAATACTTATCATGTTACTAAATACTTTTTATGATATTTATATAAATATGCAAAATTCAAATTTTAAACTTATAATATGATGTAATATATTTAAAGATGCTCAAATTATAAGATATTAAGTTACACTTATACTGTTATATATTTAAAATTTTATTAGTTTATTTCATAAGATTTATTTATAGATGTTATAAATACTGAAACGTTATAAATTTTTGCACGTTTTAAATAGGTTAATTATTATTATAACCTTAAAAAGAAATGTTAATATTTACTTTATTTACATTAATAGGGTTTTATTTAAAAAAATTGCAATACTTAGTGCCAATTAAAATCAAATAATTGAATTTCATTGTTATCAAAAATAAACTGTCGAATATTAATTTCGTGACAAATTTATAAAATAGATTCTTTGTCGGAAGTAAAATAAAAATAATTTTAAATCAAGTCAGGTTTATAAACTAACAATACAGTACATTATTGTTTACTAATTTTATTTTTCTTATTGCTTTCTCTATATTTATATTTTGTTTCAAAATCAAATTGATATTAAATATTCAAATTATTGTTGAATCAATAAATAAAATAATAATTCATAATAACACTTTTCATTGAAAATATTAATTACATAAATATATCAAAATTGAAATAATATTTTTTATTACTAATTTAGAAATTTTTATTCGGAAGTAACAAAAAAATTATATTTACCAGATGTTATAAAATTTAAATATTTGGATTCCGTTATTCATTTTAATATGTTAATAAATCTAAAAGATGTTAAAACAAATCGAAAATGGTTGTTTTATCAAGAATCGAAAATTCATAATTGTATTAAATTTTATCTTTATTATCGTCTAATTTAAGTTAATCAGTTTATTTTTTGTTATCATAATACAAAATAAATAAAATAAATAAGTTAATTAATAGAAACCACAAAGAAAAATTTTAATTGGCCTTATTTTTAATATAATAAATTTATCAATATTTAAAAATCAATCAATAACTTTATTTCAAATAAATGTTTTATAAAGTTTAATTTATATTTGAAATATAATTAAAATTTGTTTCGTTACCTGATAAATAATATAAAAAAAAGCATTTATTTTAATTATTTTTTATTCTTTGAATTTAAAAATAGTTGAAAATAGTAGCTGGGAAGAAAAAATACTAAAAAAATAAAATGACTAGTACCTCAAAGTTCGTAAAATTAAATAAACTTTTTGTTCCTGTCATCACTTTAGTTAATGGAAACTATAGAAATTTTCGCATTTGAAATGTACTTTCCTAAGCAAGAAAGTTTAAGAATTTGTAAATAATAAATTCGCTCGTATTCGAAACACGTTTTTGAACTATATTATACGGTGAATTCTTAGCATTTAATTGACAGCACGGGAAAATGTGTAGATTTTCCTTAAACTCTTCTACACATATGTTCCTTTCATAGAGGCAAACTCAAATGTTTGTTAATTTAAAATCATTTTTAAAATGTGTAAATATACATACTCTAGTAAAATAAAATACTCCTCGAACCAGTTGATATAATATTTAGATAAATAATTATGATTGTAAATGTATAAACTTAATAAAATATGATATTTTAATTTCAATTTTGAATCGATTTTGGAAATAAGACAAAAATATTAAAAATTAAATGTATTCGGATATACATTTCTTAAAAATGAATTAACCCAACAGCTCAATAAATATATCACGTGATCAACAATACTTATTAATTAAATTAAAAATTAAATCGCATCCATTTTTGATTACGTGATTAACAGTAATCAATAAGAAATCATAATGTGCTTATTATATGTAACCATGGAAATATTCTGTGATTTAAATTATTAAATATTTTGAATTATACATTCAGCATTAAAATAATTTTTATTATATATGTTTATTTATAGCAGATATTTCTAATAAGCTTTCTTTATATGTAGTCTAGTAAAAAGAGCATTTAACCGTGCATTTTGATAAGGCAGCATTTTTGTTTTTTTGTTTTTTTTTTCCATATTAAAGACTTTTTCAGAAGCTTAAGTTTGATTTTTCAGGGTCGGGAGTGATATCTAATTGGCGCAATTTAAAAAATAAGGGTGAAATCATTTTTTAGATTATCTTAGAAACTATGAGTGTAAGAAAAATTTTGTAAAAAATTTTTTTGTAGATAATATTATTATCTACAATTTTTGTTTAAAACTTTTTGTTGTAACAATAAAAATAAAAAACTTATAAACAAAAATAAATGTAAAATTATTTTCTCAAAAACGGTTTTAATTAAATAAAATCAAGCAATGAAAATCACAAAATATATTTCGGGTTAAAAATCTGTTAGTATCTCATTACCTGGAAAAATCATTTAAGGCCTTTTTTACGGTTTTTATTTACAGCGTGACAGTGACATCAAAGCAAGGCAACAGAAATTTTTTTACAAATTTAATGTAAGGAATTGAATTTCCATCACTTATCATTTCAGACAATAATCTCTACGATAAAAGGTTCAAAAACGTAAAAAGAGTTCTTTTAAATTATTTGTCCTTAAAATAAAATCTAATTCAATATTTACATCATTGTAATAACAAAATTTCAAACAATTAAACTTATATTATGATTAATTTTAAATTTACGTGTTGAGAAATGTTCTATTATTACTTTTTACTTTTATATAACATGTAATCTTATCATTTTTATTGTTAATCTGTTCAAANGCAACGTCTTAGTTTTTTGTTATTACATAATTAATTTACTTTTAATATAGTTTTTATTGTTAAAAATAATTTTTATCTTAGTATTTTTAATTTGAATGAAAATTGAATATGCAAAAAGTATCAATAAATTTAATAAAATCTAGATGAGACTTTTATAAAATAGAAAATTTTGTTTTCCAGCTTTTGTTGATATTTTTGTAACTGTTAAATTTGATAACATTTTTTTCAATGTCACAGAAATATTGATTTATCCTTCATTATATCTTGTTGTTTCCAATCTCTTTTTGTAAGAAAATCTTAACAATCACTATTTTACCTTGAAAATAACCCTATATGATCATATTACGTTTAACCACATTTACCACCGAACATATTTATTTTTAACCGTGATAAAACTTTTTAATACCTTCAGGTAACTGTTTCCTGTCGAAAATTTATTTTAGGGAGTAATTCTGTTAAAATTAAGAACTATTTATTTTGAAATTAAAAATTGTTATTTGAGCTTGCATCTATTTTTTTTTAAATTCTATTTTACATTTCACTTAAATAATAATTATTTTTTCATAATAATGCGATAATAATGATAATGTTTAATGATTCTTTATAATATTTTCTGAGTTTTAAACTGTGAATTGATGAGAAAAATTAAATTAACAATGATTGTATTGCAGTTATGTTTGGTATATGGTAAGTGTTTAAAACGGTGGACATTTTAGAATCTTAAAGTTATTGTTAATTTAGCAGACAAATTAAATTACCATCTGATTACATGTTCTTATCGCTTAGCAACGCACGAATGCATTAAACTAATTTGCAAAGATTTACTATTATTTTCTTAATAGCAGATTTAAATGTGTTCCATAAATTTGCATTAATTACCATTAAATTCTTTAATTAATTAATCTTAAATTATGTTATTTTTATTCTTTTAGGGTATACTTCTTAAATTTGGTGTAATTTTATTTACATTATACTGAGTCAACATTTTAATATAAATATTTCTATGAAACGATTAAAATAAAATAAATATAAGTCTATATCATAATTCTCCATATCTGTTTAATAAACAAGCTAAAGTTATCAATAAAAGTGATAATAAAAGCTTATAAAACTTCATATCAGATATTAAATAGATAAAATATTGTTTCAATTTCTTCTTCGAAAAAATATCATTTTTGAACCATGTGTAACTTCTGTTAGACTCTAGAATTTTTCCTAGGTCTATATATGTACGTCTATTGCGTTTATATCCATTCTACAAATTTTTTATCACTAAACCTTATTTATTATTATCACATCTGTATATTTAGTATTCAAATTATTTGCGTTAAAGCTATTCAGATTAAGTAAACGTAACGATTAGATGCATGATTATTTGAAAATATTTTACAATTAACATGCAGCGTATTTTGTAACATTGATTTAATTTATATTTCCCGTCATATTGTTTTAAAAGCAAACACACCTGTATTTAAAGAAGGTGTAATATATTGAAATTTACTTATATGGGATAACAGAATTATTAATATCATTATTTAGTTCAATATTTTTTTCTTAAAGAATAACACCAACTTGGCGCTCGGAAAAATAGGTATAAAAATAAAAAAAATTTAAACTACAGCTATTAAGTATTAAAAATAGTTTTTATTTTACACATATAGATAGTGGTTTTATAAATAATTTAAAATATTAACGACTGAAAAAAATTAATAAATGATTGACACATAAACCAATAAGTAGTAGGACTTTATTTTGAAAATCTTTGTTAATGATACATGAAAAAAAAAATTTTTTTTAATTTTTTTTTTAGAAAGGTAATAGCTAAGACGTAACTAAGGCTAAAAAATTTTTTTGTTAAAAAGACAGCTGTTTTCTTATTCAAAATTTTAAATAATTCATAACTTATGAATATGGTACCCAATCAAAGGAATCCTGAGTCATATTTTAGATAATATTATAAAGAATATCTTGAGATTTCTTATACACCAATTGAAATGAATAGTTTCAAAAAAAAAAAAAAACGAAACAGTGCGGCGTCAGCTTCTTAAAACCAAATAATCATTCTAATTGCTATAACTTCTGAAATAGTTTAAATTTTGATATAATTAAACATTTAAAATATTCTTAAAAGTATAAAAATCTTAAGGTGGTGTAACATCTTAAAGTGAACCAGGTATTAAAAAAAAAGAAATTAACTTTAAAAAACTCATGTATTAAGTATTTGATACTGAATTGTTTATTGTTTCATATATTTTTTTAATATAATTATAAAACTTTGTATTATTATATGCATTATTCTATATTTCTAAATGTAAAATTTATATTATGCAAANATAAAACTTTGTACTTTGATATGCATTATTCTATATTTCTAAATGTAAAATTTATATTATGCAAAATATGATATTATCAAGTCCTTTGTTTTTGTAGAATTACATTAAATAAATAAAATACTTACTATTTGATAACATTTTTATGTATAATCCGAGTTTAGTTATTATAAATTTATTGAAGTAATGTTTTAAAGATATTGGGCTTGATAATTAAGAGCCTAAACAATTATTTAGGGGGCAAGTATTCCAGATTATATTTATGCGGATACTTAAAATTTGAACATGTATTTATAAATTTCCTTATAGTAATATTATATATTTCAAATATAATGTATTGATTTCATGTTTATCACTCAGTGAAGATATATAACTAAGTACATAAAATATTTGATTTAATTAAGTAATTAGCAGAAATTACTTTGCGATCATCATCAAATTAAAAACTAATTGTGAGAATGATCCAAGTATAGTTAGTATTTAAAATTTCATTTAATTTTTTAATATAATATCTATATATTGATACCATTTAATCACTTTCGCCGTTAATACAATTTTCTGAATTATAAGAAACCAACTAAAGCGTACGATCTGCAACTACTCGTGTGTACCACATACCGGCAGCTGTTGAAGTAGTTATTGCTTTAAAAAAATATTCGTTGTTTATGGTTCCATTGATATTGTTCGCGATTTATTCATAAAGTAGTTATACAATAGTGTTGAATTGTGTAAAATAGGACTTTCACTGTTTATAACATACTTATAGGGGAACAATAATTCGAAGGATTGTTAAAAATTTGATAACTATAAATACATAAAGCTGTTTTGAAAATGTTGCTAAATTATTTATTGTCAAAAGAAACATTAATAAATTTAAAATATTATATTAATAAATATAAATAATATTTGCAATAAATATAAAAATTTCAATACTTGAAACTTAACTATTATTTATTTTTGAATTATTGTTTCGCTTTAATATGTACAAACGTTTATGATTATATATAAACATACATATATATATATGTATAATAAATTATTATTTATCATCTATAAACTAACTTCATACGTTCTGCCCTACTTGTTGATTAGATCAAGTACAATATAATTGAAGAATATTAATTACAGACAATATAAATTAATTATAATATGAGACATACATATATTGATTCAAATAATTTTTTTATTTTGTATAACAAAACATTATTCTTTATCCTTAAAATAAATAGACAAAATGACATTAATTGTGCACAAAGAAACAGAAAACTTCTTTAGAATCTGTCATCACCATTAGCAATCTATACAAATGTAATTAAGAGGTAACTTTAATACAATATGAAACGTTTGTCTTCCAAAATACGCTTACTTGCTTTTCTACAGATTATACAACAATACGTCTTTTGTTTCTCAGCTTTTAATGCACCGCTTACTTTAAAGTCGACTAATCTAAATGATGACAATTGCAGATTATAAGTTTCTTAAATGACATCCACTTTAAATTTCGAGATATATGTATATAACTATTTATTTTTGATTTGTTTTTTGACCCCGTATATTTTATAATTTCTGATGAAATTAGAAAAGTTGTGAATTCAGTTACTGGTTCGATATGCATATATTTTAAAATTATCTAATTTATTAAAATATGCTAATGAAATGAATTTGTTTCATCAATTTATGATTATGTTTTGGTGAAATTGCAAAACTTAGCTTAAAAAAATATAAAAATATATATTTTATTCTTCCTTTTTATCAATCAAAACAAAATTTTAATTCTACCTATATTTACAATATTCCGAATATAAATTACATAATATATTTGAATATGGTAGTAATAATTGTTATAAAAATAAATAAATTTTTATTTTAGAAAAATAGACTAGAGTTCTTGAATATTTTAACGAAATACGTGTATTCATTCTAACATTAAAATTCATCTCTAAAATACCTGTTCTACAATTAAATGAGTTCTCATAAAATAAAGTTTGGGTCACAAAAATGTCAAACTGTGTGAAAAATCTTTAACCTTCCGGTCAGCATTACTCATGATAGTGAAAGTTAAACTATGATTATTTTTTATAATATCCGATGGCGCGAATTTTCATCTCGTAACTACAAAGTAGATAGATTTTTTGAAGTAGGGAGTAACTTGACCAGTGTATCATGTAAGGATATATAAATCGGGAAATATCTGGTTGCAATCAAACATTGTACAGTTGTTGCACACAAGAGTAACATGAGAACACTTCAGGTAGGTTGATTTTCATCTGCAATACCGGTTACTTAACTGTTTCTTTCATTTAATCATTTAGCTTCATCTGTTTAGTCGTTTAACAACTTTCAGTTACGGGGTACTAACCGCGGTATTTATTTATTTTTCTTTTTTGTTTATCCATTAAAAATATTTCTAAATTAATATACCGAATTAAATTCTTTTATTTTATTTTAAAGAATATTCTATTTATATTTATGATAATTAATAAGGAAAATTATCCGTTTCTTTGAAACATTTAAGTATATTCAGTAATTTTATATTGAAATAGAAGTTTTAATTTCTTTAAGATTTGTTTGCTGGTCGTGGCAGTAGCCCATTTGGCTGTTTCTGAAGAACAGAAAAAACAAGTGAAACGAGGCATTTTTGATTTGGGTTACGGCCATGGAGGAGCACTTCTTGGGTCATCACTTGGTTCTTCATTAGTCCTTGGAGGATCACCTGCACTTGGAAGATATGGTCTTGGAGGATTAGGACTTGGAGGGGTAGCCCTTGGTGGAGTACCTCTCGGTGGAGTGTCTCTTGGAAATTTTGGAACAAATACTATAACAACAATCAATCGTGCCGTAGCAGTACCTGTACCTCAACCAGTTCCAGTAACAATCAATAGACCTGTTCCAGTACCAGTACCTCAAGCAGTTCCGGTTGAAGTACCCAGACCTGTTGCAGTTCCTGTACCACAACCTGTACCTGTTGCAGTACCTAGACCTGTTCCTGTTACTGTCAATAGACCCGTTCCTGTACCAGTACCAGTGGCTCAACCCGTTCCAGTTGCACAACCTATTCCAGTACCAGTCCCACAACCGTATCCAGTGACGGTTGCACAACCCGTTCCAGTACGAGTACCACAACCTGTTGTTGTACCAGTACCACAAGCAGTAGTGGCTAGGCCTGCTATTTCATTGGGATCTGTTGGTTTAGCCGGCTCTGGAATTGGTATTGGAGGATCAGGAATTGGTATTGGAGGACCAGGAATTAGCCTTGGTAGAGTTAGCTTAAGTTCTGGACTTGGTTTAGGACATGGAATTGCTCTGAATGGTGGATATGGTCTTGGTCATGGAATAGATCTCAGTGGAATCATTTTAAAGAAATATCATTAAATAATAATTCCCATAGAGAGAACACATATATTTACAATATCTGTAGTTATTTTACTTTATTATATTATATATTGTAAATTAAATCCAAAGTATTTTACAGTTTAAAGTGATATAAAAGTGAAAAATTTACTTTTAAATTCAGATAAAGAATTTTGTTTAAGAGAATATAATTTGTACAATAAATATGATATATTATATATTCTTTTGAAAAAAATATAAACTTAATTAAACAATAATTATATTTTATTTTTTCGATATTCATATATTGCCTAATACTGCCGTATTTTTGTTTATTAGTACGCATTTTACTTTAAAAAAATATCTTATTTTCTAACATATAAATTATAAATGAAAAATATCAAAATTTTTCATTTTCATTTTTCAAACAAATTTATTTTTATTACTAATTATTTTTTGCAAAATTTACTTGTTATTTAGATTGAAATAATGAATATAAATGAAATAAATTTCTAGGAACATAATTACAAATATTTGGAATTAATAATTGAGGAAAAAAAAATATCTTTTCAATAAATTGCGTTATCTGATAACATTTTTATTCCATTTATATGTAATATTTACACAAATTACGTTATCGATATTTATAATTTCTGATTTCCTTTAATAATTTTTATCATTTCCGCTATCGAACTTTATATAGAAATGAAGCAGGTGTAGATGGAAGCAATAGTGTATTGAAGTATTTCTCATTGTTAAGTCAAAATGAAAATTCCACGACTTGAAAGTGCGCCATGTTGTTATAGCCTTCAATCTTGGGCTGTACGAATAGCAGTTTCTGATTTAGTAAGTATAGTTTTATATATTTTTCATTTTATTTTAAAATATTTATTGTTTATTTAAATTTTTTTTTTAAATTGTGCTTTTATCATAAAACAACTATTTATTAGAAAAAATTATTATCCTGGTGCAATTTTGTTAGTATTAATAATCATTTTAAAAATTAGCAATAAATTTACGATCAATAAAATTTATTAATTCATTAAATATGTTTATTTCTTTAAAAATATTTATGATATAATTCTTAAAATAATACAAAATGATAATTTTATTTCAGTTGATAGGATGTACCTTTGCTGGCACATTCTTATGGTTATCGGGAGAATTAGATCCAACTACTGAGGCATATAATGGTAAAAAGTATAAATATTTTTTCTTCATTTCCATTATTAATAAAAAAAATTGTTTGATACAGCTACTTTTTCCGTTTTAATTTGTATTGGAGTATTCTTTCTAATTCCTAGTTGCTTTGGGCTATTATTATATATAGGATTATGGAATGTAAGATATTTTTGACTTAAACTTATTATTTTAATAAAATATTATATTTTTTTAGCCTAAAAAATGTACAAAATTAATTTTGATATATTGGTACTACGCATTTATTGTTGGAATATTAGTTCTTGTCTTATTTATTGGATTAGGAATTTTTATTCTTGTTGCTCATGCAGAGGAATCTGGGTCTGCTGGATTTGTATCAATAATGATAGGGATCATATACTCAGGTACCATTTATAAAATAAAATATTATTAAATATTTAAATGATAAATTAAAAATTATAAAATACTATTTTCTTTTTTTTTTNTTTATATAAAATACCTATAATTTAAATTGTTTTATAAAATTTTCGCAACCCTAAATTAATTTAAAAATAATGCACAGCACCAATAGTTTCAATATTTTAATATGTATTTATTTTTTTTAAACAATTAAAAATTAAGCTCTTCAAATATTTGTAGACACTATGAACTGTCATAATTTTGTATCTTTTAATAATTGTAAAAAATAAAACTATTTTAATAAGTATTACATTATTATAATTATTAAATCTTTTGTAAGTAATCAATTTAAATTTATATCTTGATATGAAATTATAATTTAACTATTTTATAGGCATGTTGCGTAGCTCATTTGGCGCCGCCTTACTGGTTGATTTTTGAATAATAAAGGTACAAACTATGTAAATTTTTAAATTTTAATCATGAAATTAAGTTTTTATTGTATAAAAAATAGACAAATTTAATTATTAGTAGTTATATAATGATTTTTAAAACCCATAATTAATATTTTAGCAGTTTCCTTATCATTAATTATGAAAGAACGCGAAGAATATAATGATGGTAATAAGACAAATGTATATAAATACATATTTATTGCTTATTAAATTATTTTAATTGACAAATTCAGTTGATTATTACGAAACCATTAATAAACTTTTTGTCATCAAATATATGTATATTTCTGATTTATTACTTAATAACTAAAAATTGTAAAGATTTATGAAATGTGACAGATTGTCATGTGGTTTATTCTTATACTTTGCGACGTTGTTTCTTACTCTATTGCATACACAAATGTATAACAGTTCAAAGTGAGGTTAGTTTAAGTTTCATTCATGAAAGAAAAGTAGATTTTTATTATAATTTGTCTATTATTAAATATCAATCACCATGATTTCGTTCTTGGCATCTCTGTAACTTCATGGAGGAACCATGGAGGTACGAATTTAATTCTTCTTACCTCCATAATAGGAACTTAAACTTAAGCTAACCTCACTTTGAACTATCATACATTTATGCATGCACCCGAGTAAGAAACAACGTTGCCAAATATAAAAATGAACCACATGACAATGTATCACATTTCACTTCGTGCTCATTAATCCGAAAAAAATTTAATTTAGAAGCAATTAACAACAAATATAT
>NEEE01003879.1:31463-43288 GCA_002278615.1 Pogonus chalceus
ATATATATATATATATATATATATATATATATATATATATATTAAGGATTAAGATTATTTGATTCTAATTAAAATATTAAGCTATGCTATTATTATCCAATTATGCAAAGTGATTGTCACTTAAATTAAAACAAAGTCAAGTAACTATCTTTGTAAAGATATTGTGAGATATTTATGCATGGTCTAATTGATAAATATTAAAAGGCAATTGGTTTAATACAATCCTATCGTCACTCGTGAACCTAGGATACCCTCAGCCAAGCATATGTCTGGTTGAGATGCCCCAGTCACCTTACCGGTACGGTGATGGGAGTGTCCAACACCTGGGTGCGCAACCAGGTGCGGGATGACTTTAAATGGTTTGGGATTTGGCGTGCGAATGTATGTATGTATATAAATAAGGGATGTTACGGAGCTTCGACTTCGAACTACCGATTGTTATTACACTTCCGGTTCCGACTTCGGCTACTAAACTTTTAAATCGGAGGTTGAAGCATAGCGAATAGCGGCGGCTGCGGTCAACTTGTACGAACAGATTCATGCAAGTCGCGTGTAGAACCCCACTTATCTCGAAATTTTTCAACAAATTGATTAAGGAGAAGGTTGAAACCGAATTAACCACATTACTTAATAATGCAGATAAACCTAAAAATGAGTCTTAAAATATTAACTTTTTGCAGAAAAACGGGTAAAAATGGAATCACTAGCAGAAGCTAGCAATAGTAATGTCTAAACAAAGATAGATATATTATTAAGTAGCGATGAAGACGATGAAAATATCACATTCAATGGACATGCAGTTTTGGACAAATTTCTTAAATTGAAAGGTTTACTTAATGAATGCAATATACAAAAACGTATTTCTATCTTGTTGTAGTGGAAATCGATTGCCCGCCAATATTTGTCACATTCACCGGGCTCGGTAGCAAGCGAACAACTTTCCAGTGGCATAAAACATTATAACTTTTATTTTCATTGCCCGTGTAGATTTATTATTTTCTAATTAAAATGAAATAGTTTAACTAAATCATATTTTTATTTGCCTTAAAACATATATTTGTCTTACTTCTGCTTATTACATTGCCTAAGACTCCGACTTTGGCTCCGGTTCCGACTCCAATAAATCAAATTGAAAAAATTAGACTCAGACTAAACCACTTTTATAAATATAACACTTTAAGCTTACGACTTGTGCATGGATAAGCTGTCAAGGAGAATTCCCGAGAAGATATCCTAAGATTGACTTAGATGAGCTAACCCATGAGGGTTAAGTAGAAAACTAAAAGAAGTTGAACATAATCCACATTCCTCAAGCCTATATAATTCATGTTAAGGTATTAAATGCATGAATCAAATTTTACTGTTACCAGAATGACGACGATATTTTCAAATATGTAGATGTCTAAAAACATATTCGGGACAAACAGATAATATTTCGGTTACGTGGCGAGCCGCCGCGTGACACTAAGGTATCCTGGATACGCTATACCGTAGTTGCTCCTCCTATATTATAATAAGTCCAATATTATTTATTGTATCTTAACCAGTGATTATGAGATTGACTTTACAAATAATATTATATATATATATATATATATATATATATATATATATATATATATATATATATATATATATATATATATATATATATATATATATATATATATATATATATATATATATATATATATATATATATATATATATATATATATATATATATATATATATATATATATATATATATATATATATATATATATATATATATATATATATATATATATATATATATATATATATATATATATATATATATATATATATATATATATATATATATATATATATATATATATATATATATATATATATATATATATATATATATATATATATATATATATATATATATATATATATATATATATATATATATATATATATATATATATATATATATATATATATATATATATATATATATATATATATATATATATATATATATATATATATATATATATATATATATATATATATATATATATATATATATATATATATATATATATATATATATATATATATATATATATATATATATATATATATATATATATATATATATATATATATATATATATATATATATATATATATATATATATATATATATATATATATATATATATATATATATATATATATATATATATATATATATATATATATATATATATATATATATATATATATATATATATATATATATATATATATATATATATATATATATATATATATATATATATATATATATATATATATATATATATATATATATATATATATATATATATATATATATATATATATATATATATATATATATATATATATATATATATATATATATATATATATATATATATATATATATATATATATATATATATATATATATATATATATATATATATATATATATATATATATATATATATATATATATATATATATATATATATATATATATATATATATATATATATATATATATNCATGGGTCCTTAATCTGTGTCCAATTTAATATTAAAAAAAAATTCCCTTTTCAGGCTCTTATAAGTATATTAACATTTTATTAAACGAAACAATAAATATTCTAGAACAGACTTTCCAATATACAGACTTCGGTATTAATAAAACAAAAGAATTAATCCAGCTTCTAAACACAATATTATGCCGAAATTATTTCCAATTTAATAACATTATATAAAAACAACAAAACGGTCCAGCCATGGGGAGTCCTTTATCAGGCATACTTTCAGAGATATTCCTACAAAATTTAGAAAACAAAATAGTCCCCGATAAATTCAAAATTCAACACTGGATTAGATATGTTGATAACCCTAAAAGAATATTAGAATTTTTAAATATCTACCACAATAAAATAAATATCACTTTAATACACGCTTAATCAAATCAACCTTAGTAACACAAAATGGTTGCATTTTGAAGTTTGTTTTTCATATTAAAAACATACAACTAAATAGCAAACATTACCAAAAAAAATTTAACACAATCTAAAAACTAGCTGTAAGAAACTATTATAGCCTCAACACCATACACAAAATACACACACAAGTGAAGAAAAACATTTCAAAACGGAACCACAACACAGAAAACACAATAAATAAATGGACCATCTTTCATTACAACAGCAAATACATATATAGAATCACAAAAATTTTCAAAAACGCCTACATTAAAATTGCTTTTAAAACAAATAATATCAAATATAAAATAGAATCCAACACACCTTTTAATAAGAGCGGGGTATACAAATTTAAATGTAACACATGCGATATGTTTTATATGGAACAAACAGATAGGAAATTTTCAGATAGGTATAAAGAACACATAAATTCATTTAGGAACTTCAAACATGACTTAAATTATGGGAATCATATGTATAATAGAAAAAAAAAACACGGCAGGAAAAATAGATGAAACCCTTAAAATATTAAAACAGGCAGTAAAAGCAAAAAAGTTAATATAAGGTGTTCCAAAAGGGTCAAAAATTAAACGTTCAAAAATCGTTTTTACAAAAAAACAAAGGAAGGATTTGCATCTTAAACTTAACAAAATTCAGCATGTGCAAGAATCAAAACCAACAGACCATCTTCAACGATTAAATTTTGCAATTGAAATGTTCGAGAGGTTTCCAAACTTAGGAAATATCCCGACCCTTTTGGAACACTTGTATTATTGAAAACTTTGAAATATACAAAAACAAAATCAAACAACTAATCATAAACCTTCATATTAACAGGCAATTAGACACCCTCTTCTTCACCATCCGCAACCATATATAAACGCCGACCATGTATATTTTGACCATTTGGTTTTGGAAAGGATTAGCTTGAAAATGGTTGAAAAATCGAAACGCGTCGGTCACACGGTAAACAAATAACCTGCTAATGGAATTTTTTTAATCAATTGAATTTATTAAATATAAATAATTTTAATAAGAAATAAATATGTATTTCTATACCTTCGTCTTATTACCTTGGCTTATTATTATCTTTGTTTTTTCGCTCTTTTCATAATTAATGGTTTGAAAACAGTCAAAAAATTAATTACAGATTTTTAAATTCACTATTAGAACAACAAATAACTAATTTTGTCTATTTTTTATATTATAAAATCTAAATAACGCTACGCAACAGACCTATTGAAGTGTTTTTCATTGTAAAGTCAAAATGAAAATTCCACGATTTGAAAAAGGGCCATGTAATTATTCGCTTCACTCTTATTCTGTGCAAGCTGCATTGAGTGATTTTGTAAGTAAAAAAAAATGTGAAAATTTCTTATTGTAATCAAATTTGAAAATTTTAAAAATTACCTTTAAATTCACTGTCAATAAACTTAATCAATTAAATTTTGGTGATGCATTACTTATTATCATTTAAGTATTTTGTTAATTAAAAGCGTTTATTTAATAAAATAATTAAAAAAAAAAATATTTAATTATAATTTTTTTCAGTTTTTAGGTATGTTGATAGGTATATTAGTCGTCATATACCCAAAAGAAATAGATGAAACGCTCTTTACAGGATTTGAAAAATATTATCGTAAATAATATAAATATTTTTTCTTCGCTCCATTATTAAGTTAAAAATTATGTTTGATAGAGATACTTTTCTCATTTTAGTTTACGTTGGAATATTTTGTTTAATAGGTTCTTTCTTTGGTCTAGTATTATTTGTAGGATTAAAGAATGTAAGATTATTTAACTTAAAATTATTATGATAATAAAATATGATATTTTTTAGCCTAAGAAAAATATTATATTTATTTTGGCATATTTGTGCTACGTATTTATACTTGCAATATTAGGTCTTGTCCTATTCAGTGGATTGGGAATTGAATTTATTATTGATGAATATATAGTATCTGGAATTGTGTTTATATTATTAGCGCTTATAATGCCAGGTACCATTTAAATTGAAAGACATACATAAGTAATATTTAAGATAAAAATACCATTTTGTTTTTATTTTAAAACTTTTTCAGATATATAACTGTTGATTAAAGTTAACAATTTGAATTTTATTTTTAGGACTTTTAATTTGCCATGGCTTAGTTATATACAGTCTTTATATGAATATAAAAGAAGATCAAGAAGATAAAAATCACAAGTAGGTCAATAACTTGATACTCATTATATTTTAATAATAAAATTATAATATATTATTGATTTATTTTATTTTAATAAACTTATAAAATATTAATAATGTTNATTTTATGAAATGATTTAAAATTTTTAACCCCAAATTAATTTAAAAATAATACACAGCACCAATTATTTAAATATTTTAATATTTATTTATTTAAAACAATTAAAAATTTAAACTCTTCAAATGTTTGTAGAAACTATGAACCGTCACAATTTTGTATCCTCCAATAACTGTAAAAAACAAAATTAGTTTTAAAAATATTACAATATAACAATTATTAAATCTTTTTGTAAGTAATTAATTTAAATTTATATATTGATATGAAATTATAATTTAATTACTTTATAGCTTAAATATTTAGTTCTTGAAATGTTACATTACGCAAATGATACTTACGGCAAATTGCTACCCCAACAATAAGATGACTGATTACAAATCCTGTATTATTTATACCATTATGATGGACTAGACCAACAATAGTGCCAATCACATAAATTGCTATTGCTATTGGGTTGAAAATTAACCAAGGAAGTATTAATCCTGGTCGATTCTGAAATCAAAATAGTACGTCTATCAACGAAACATTTAAGATTTATAAGTTGCCTAGTTACAAGTATTGATTACTTCTTAAGATGAATTAAAAAGTAGTTTTATCCAAGATAAATGGAACAGTTGTATCCAATGGTTTCAAATATATTTCAATTATTTGCATTGTTCTCAAATCATTTATTTTCAAACGAAAATTTACCTGTCTTTTTTTTTTTTGGCTCTTTGAAAAATCTTTTTATCCATATAAAAATCTATTATGGCGTCCATTTGAAAAAAAAAATTTTTATTAATTTGTAAACCGTCATCTTTTATGCTCTTTATCAAAAAAATGTAATTTTAAAATGAAACATTTTTTGAAACTGTTTAATTATAGAGTAATCTGTCTTTTTTTAAATTACTTTTTTTATTGCTCAATGTTTTTCAATGGTAACCAAATAAGCACTAAGATCTACACAACATTGTCCATTTAACCGAGTTCGTAGCCCCTATAGTTTCTGAGATCCCAATAAAGACTAAATCTATGTTTGTTGTTTTATTTTGAAACGAAAAAATTGAATGATTAATTAATCGTAAAATTTAATTACATTTATATACAAAAAATAAAGAATTAAAAAATATTTTTGGGCAAATAAGAAAAATTGGTTTCATGGGTCCTGAACCTGCGTCAAATTTAATATTAGAATAAATTCCCTATTAGGTTCGTTGTTTATAGTTAGAGCGACGCGTTTCGGTTTTTGTACATTTTGACCATTCGGTTTTGTAAAGGGATATCTATTGGGAGGGATCCAGCTTCCGACACATAGGTCAAAATTGAATATAGCTTGATAATGGTTGAAAAACTGAAACAAGGCGCTCACACGACAAACAACAAACCGGATAGGGAATTTATTGTAATATTATATATATATATATATATATATATATATATTATGTATATATATATAATATATATATATATATATATATATATATATATATATATATATATATATATATATATATATATATATATATATATATATATATATATATATATATATATATATATATATATATATATATATATATATATATATATATATATATATATATATATATATATATATATATATATATATATATATATATATATATATATATATATATATATATATATATATATATATATATATATATATATATATATATATATATATATATATATATATATATATATATATATATATATATATATATATATATATATATATATATATATATATATATATATATATATATATATATATATATATATATATATATATATATATATATATATATATATATATATATATATATATATATATATATATATATATATATATATATATATATATATATATATATATATATATATATATATATATATATATATATATATATATATATATATATATATATATATATATATATATATATATATATATATATATATATATATATATATATATATATATATATATATATATATATATATATATATATATATATATATATATATATATATATATATATATATATATATATATATATATATATATATATATATATATATATATATATATATATATATATATATATATATATATATATATATATATATATATATATATATATATATATATATATATATATATATATATATATATATATATATATATATATATATATATATATATATATATATATATATATATATATATATATATATATATATATATATATATATATATATATATATATATATATATATATATATATATATATATATATATATATATATATATATATATATATATATATATATATATATATATATATATATATATATATATATATATATATATATATATATATATATATATATATATATATATATATATATATATATATATATATATATATATATATATATATATATATANAAAAACTGCTGAAACCGGTTAACCGATGAACCGAATATTTTTGACAGCATTAATGTCTACATCATCGTCCCAAATATGAGTCGTTGGTCCATTAGGGTTAACCATATGACTCAAATATGAGTCGGCTGGTAGCGAACATTTTAAACTAACTATTGTAATTTTCATTGTATTACAATAAATTAAAGAAAATAAAAATTAATAATTTTCTAATATATTAAAAATAAAAAAGTTGAATACTTTAATTTTAAAATAAAACAAGAAATTCAATTTTTATTGTCAACTTTGATTTGAAAATAAAATAAAGAACATGTTACATTTCAAATTTTACTTAATTAAATAAATACATTGTGTTTATTACAAATATTTTATTTTAAATACTTTAAGCAAATTGTTAATAATAACAATAAAATAATTTAGAACAATTGTTAATTGATATTAAAACATGACTTAACATGAATTTATAAGTTGATTGACAATATTTGATAATCAAGAAGCAAATATTTATCTTGTCAATTGATAAAGCTTTTGAATTTTAATTAGAAGTATGGATGATTGCATTAAATTTTACTTACTATGTAAATTAGGAACAATTGAAGGATCACTCATATCCAATAGCTCATGGGGATGTTCAGCATAGGCAGCTGTGAGCAACATAAAAGCAAAGGACAACACAGCTTGTACGACACCAATAACAACAGTTCCATGTTTCAAATTACAACCACAACAAATTGTTGATAATTCAGCAACCATTTTATAATTGAATTTATTCGCTTGTTTCCGTTCTGTAAAAGATAAAATAGTTTATTTCATTTAAGTAACAATTACATTTCTGGCCTGGAGGAAACTCATTTATTCAGCTATTTAATGAATTACTCTTTTACCCTGTAAAATATATAGAAAATGAAAAATGGCTTTGGGAATATAACCATATCTTGAAAAATGATCTAACGCATTTGAGCTGACATAAAAGATTAAATTTTTATAGAATTATTTTTCAGCATTCAATGAAACAGAAATATCGGTACGATCCATATTTTATAATATTTGTTATCATATGTAAAACAAAAAAATTAAATTAACTAGTTACGCAATCAGATTATCAAATATAAAAATTTTGTGACATTATTTATTTAGAAAGTAAAAAATTGAATTTGTTCGATAGATTTTTCATTAACTTTTTATAAACTCTGCATCATGTGACTATAATAAAAAGTTAATTGAATATTAATACTTAAAAAAAGTAAGTAACAACATATCTTATTGTATTGTTAAATCAAAATTAAATATATGAAATAAATTGTAAAATTAGTTTTTAATTTAAACAATATCAGAATTTCTAATTAAAATATTAACTTTATAAAAATATGATTACTTATTTTATAAACTATAGTAAATAACAACAAAATTATGGACAATGGAAGCTTAGAAATATGATTTCAGATAAATATAAATTTAAATGTCGGATATCATTGTATAAATTTATACCATGAGAACTTAAATCTTTATCAAGCATTAATTTCCGTTAAAATAATCGAAAAAGTATATTTACTTATTGCATTATAAACAGGAAATTATTTTTTTACAATTTAACAAAATAATATAATATAACTTGAAACAAAATATGTTTTTTTTTGTATTACTATATATTTTTAGCTTCCGAAATTTTTTTTTAATATACCGATGGAAATATTGAATTAAATTGGGTAAACAAAAATATGATTCAAATACACGTTTTTATTTAAGCAAATAAAGTTAAAAATGGTAAAATTTGTTGAACATTGTTAAAAACACATAGTTTTGATTTTGCAATTGCGTAAAAATCAAATCAACCACAGAGCAGTTAAATAAATCCGAAAAAATACTATTCTATAGAATATATATANATCAATATCAAATAATTTGTAAATTGCATTATAAGCAATATCAAGGTCTCAGTTTGACTCATATATACACAGTTCTATATTATTTTCTCTAATTAAAAAGTAAACTAATAGGTAATTATTTAAATTAATATTAATAAATAAAGCAAAATGTACTTACAAAAATTTTAAAATCCAGAAACAACACTCTTTGTTTTTACAACAAATATTAACAATTGAATGTATGCTTGAAACAATTATAAGGACATGTATGGTTTAATCATAGAAATATGTTTTGTATAAAATTTTTATGTGTTTGTGAACTACTATTAAAAGTAACGTTAAATTGTGAGTCTGTGATTAATACTGTAAAAGTAAGAGGCCTACACAATGTATAGGTATATCCTTGTGAAAATGGATGGTGTTATTCAAAATTACACAATATTGTTATTTTAGAACAAAATAAATGTTTAAATATGTTTTTAAATAACTATAGAACATAATGTTTTTAATAAAAGAATTAATCTATGAAGTAAATTAAAATGTGTTTAAAACTCTAATTAAATCGATAATTAAAATTATTATAAACAAAGTTTATCATACGAGAAAACATGTTTTGTAGGTATAGTTATATTTATCAATAATTATATTTTAGTACTATTATAATTAGGTTTTTAGAATTTGGAAAAAATTTTCATCAGTATTTTTTTTTTTAAGACTCGAGATTTACTAGGGCTGCAAATTGTGCTACACATAAAATATATTACTTAGTGGTTAATATTTAAGCTACACGGAAAAAATTATTCAGAGTAAAAATTCGGTAATTATTTTTAATGAGTTACTATTTTTATTATTAATTCTATTATCGTAAATATAAAACTCACCACCTGTATAATAAATTTTATCACCTAAAAATAATATCAGCTTCGATGGTAATGATTGCTATCATTAATTGTAGGATATATCGATAAAACCTACAATCATAGATGGCAATCATTATCATCAGAGTTGATATTAGTTTTAGATGATAAAATTTATTATACAGGTGGTGAGTTAATAATAACCATAATAGATTTAATAATAAAAATAGTTATCACTCATTGAAGATGATTAGCGAATTTTTACAATACTCTGATGGTTGTATTTATCATATAATTTTTTCCGTTTACAGTTTATTGAGGCCAAATTTTGCCCGAAGCCTCAAACTTCAAAGAGATGCGCTGGATCTGCTAATAAATTTGCATTTTAAAATTTATTATTTGTCGTAATGCGGCATCAATATCATTTTATTTGTAAATGTTAAATATAATATATTAGAACAAATAATTATTTTAGTCATTATTACAAAAAAAAAAATTGTATATATTCAAAAAAAAAAAAATAATAATAATTATAAATAAATAAATAAATAAATAAAGAACAATTCATATTTTGAAAAATTCGTAAATAAAAATTAAGAGTATTAAATCTAAAAAAAAAATATTTTTGATATAATTCTTAGAACAATATTGTGGGACAATTGATTCATTCTTATAAATTTTGTTTATATTATTGTTAGAGTATATTTATTCAATAAAAATAAAATGATTGGAATGAATGTATTAAAACAATTTCTTTAAAAATTTCTTTTGGATAAAATATTCTATACTGCAAAACACTATCCAAATCCACCTCCGTTTATTTCAACCAGAGTTCCGTCAATTCCATTCATCTCGTCACACTGCTAACTTTAATGCAAGAGTTTTTTTATCGTCATGTGATTTCGCGAAATGACAACCTATTGTTATAATTTTAGTTCATTTTCACTAGATGGCAACATTTGTACATATTTTTAAATAGAACTTATAATGGCATTGATTTAAACAAATTTCGACTAAACGTGAACTATTACTTTCATTATTAGTCATAATAAAAAGTAGTTATTTAGTTATTTGAAATAGCTTGTAACGCTTTATTGATTTATATTTTATACATTGGCAAGTCATGCATATCATTTTTTATATTGATTCAATATTGAAGTTTTAAATTGAAGTGATTGGGACACGTGAAGATTATTGTTTTAAAATAACATAAAACTGAAAGTCTTTTTTTTGTTAAGTGCATTTAATGCTTACTATATTGTAGCAGATTTGTTACACTGCTATGGAAATAATATTATTCATAAATGAAAAATATATTTTCATGTATATATATATATATATATATAT
>NEEE01003420.1:5572-16160 GCA_002278615.1 Pogonus chalceus
AAATATAATTACATTTAGAAAAGCAGTAATTAATTCATAATAATTTATATTTCGGTGACAGGCATATAAACATACGAGAGATATAATGAGAATTAACGACAATCGTCACAAAAAAAATTAATTAAAAAGTGTTTGACAGATTGTGCCAGTATTTGACAAGAAGTGTTGCTTAACTATAAAATAAAGTTTAAAATGAATTGTTTCAAAAAATTTTATGGAAAATATATGAATTATTATTTTTATAAACATAAATTATTTATTTATTCAATTTTAAAATATACTTTTAGTAATAAAGAGCGATTAAACTCAAGACACCAAGTGGAGCGTAGTATTAAATGGAACTTGTATTCTGTGAGTGTACTAAGAACAAATGGTACACGTATAATTTGTACACTAAACGTTTTACTGTCGTAAAATACATAAGAGATAAGAGTGAAATAAATGTAGTATAATGTCTTATATTTTAATTATTTTATGGCAAAATATATTTCTCAACTACACCACTGCATGATATAAACAATTTCAACTAAAGTTTGTTTCCTTCTGATGCGAAAGCTGCACTTATTTCAATTCGATTCGAATCGAATCGAATGGGCATCGGTTCTCGCCAGGTACCTATAACTAACATCACTCCATAAACCTCTACAAAGCGGTTGCTATAAGTGGGTGCGGAATACTGAATTGAGATGCAGAGTAATCGTGCTGATTACGCGTGATGGTCCAATCGAACTGGTTTCATTAGCATTGCCAATGAATACTAAGTTGCCTTTGATTGTTAGTCGATTGGCTGATTTTTTGTTATATTTTTTTAAGCCAATTAAACTGTCGTGGTCTTGTTTTGTTTTGTGTAATAAAATGTTTGTTTTATTAGCTGGTCTTGACGCATTTTATACCATGAATTTCAATGAATGCGTTGTTTTTGTTTCTGAATGGGACATGGGATGGTTTTGAAATGAAAAGAATGTTGATAACAATATCGTTGAAATGTTTATTGTAAGAGTTTGTATGTTATAGTTTTTACGTGCATTTCAAATGGTAATTTAACTAAAACGTTTTGTAACGAATCTTTTTCTGTCAGTTGTATACCAGTTTTTTTGTATAATAAATAGATAAAATATCTTTTTATATCGTTGTTTTCCATACTTTGAATAAAAAATTATAAATGAATTTACATTTCATTTAAATATATCTTTATTTCTAATAAACTTTAATGCCAATCATTTTATTTGTATATATTTTATTATACAACAAATTATTGTTCAAAATACAGAATTATCAAGGTTGACTTACATATATAGTCGAAAAGCTTTTAGGATATCTGTTTTTGGATAATTTTGTTGTCATAACTGCTCACAAATGTTCCAGGAAAGCTAAAAAATCCAAATAAAAATTTGTTAAAATTAAATTCTTATACTTGCTCCTATAAAAGTCATTACTCTGTATTTTTCATAAATAATATATTATAAGTAATATTTTATTAACTTCATTCAACTAATCCAAAGCTACATTTTTATAAATTGTTTTGATAAAATGTAAAGCAAAATGTTTTTTTTTTAAATACATATAACATCAATATTTTTATTGACTTCGTAATTTTATTGTTATATATTTTGTTGTTTTAAATGGTTCGTTATAAAATCAAATTATTAAAGCGAATGTTTATAAATGGAATTGATTTTTAAATTTATAAAATATTTGAAAGGGATATGAAATATCATCAATATATGTATGTTTGATGGTAAAATGAAATTATTTTTGATGTAAAAATAATATATTTTGGTTTATATAAATTTATTAATTGTGTTGGTTCAGAATATATTTAACGATATGTTTGTATTTGTATAATTTTTTTTAATTTATCAAAAATTAAATACAAATTAAAAGATATTGACCGAAATGTATTTCTACGCAATTGTTAAAAAATTAATTATAAAATCATAATTGACTTATTTATTGAGTTTTGATTTGAAAATAGAATTTAAGTATATATCAGCTTTATATTTGACCTTTTTCTGATTATTATTTATGAAACATAACCTTAAAAAATAATAATCTTTCCGAGATATTATTAAAAATATTAATATAAATTACTTTTAAGAATTTTGTATAAGTATTCTTTTGTTTCACGTATGTCCAATAATTGAAACCATAAAAAATATACATTAAACTTCAGAAAAATTAACATTTTAATGAAATAACTTCATATTCTTTAGTGGGTAAGCTATATTTATACTTGTTTTGAATACAATATGCTTATACTCGGTTAATAACACTCATGTCAACTAAATCACATATAAGAACATATAGAGCTACATACATGGAAAAAATCAATAAGTATTCATGTCTAAGTTCATTAAAAATTATAATAAAACATGACTTGTTTGCATATGCACGTTAAAGATGCACACATAAATTGCTCATGTGCATAAATTATTCCGTTGCTTATATGGACCCTTGCTGCCCACTTAATGTCGCCGTTCATGTTCATTCTTGTTGTCAGCGTTCAACACAAGCAACTTGATTAAGCAATTCTTAATTAGATACCTGTTTTGGAGATTTTGTCTTTACGTGGAATATTTAATAACTTCATTTTATTTAGAATAAGTTTGCGATACATTTAAATATTTTATTCTGCTTAAAAGTTTTTTATTTTAAACCTCGTCTCTTAATTTAAGCAACAAATATTTAAAACGAATTAAAAATACATAGAGAAATGAAAATAAATGCGAATTCATTAATCCTCTCTATTGGATAAACCTAGTTAAACGTGTTAATCTGATCAAAGTTTACAGAAAACAACATAGAAATTTATATTTTAAATACAACCATACAAAATAAATTGTTATTTTACTTCTAAAAGTTAATTTTTAATTAGTTTTGTATAAAATATAAATAAAACACAATTTTTTATAAACAAAAATGTTAAATATTTTATTTAATTAGAATCTTTTTACGGTTTATAATGAAATAAATACTAAAAAACGTAAAAAATTGTAAAGAAAGTATGTTTTATATTACTAAACAACTAAACAATATATAGCATCGTCAACTTTGATATAAAATACATCATTAAAGTTCTTGTTTACTGCCTTTTTCTTGAAATTGTTGTGGTGTATAAATTCACGTAGCAGTATCAACAAAAATTACAGCATTTTTACACTACATTTACTACCGCGCGTTTAATATAAAATGACTTTCAGTATATTATGCTGGCTTATTGTTGTTGTCAAAAAATTTTAGAAAAACTTTTATATCTTTGCTTGTTATTTATAAATTTCACTTTTGACAAGTTGTAATTAAACATTTAGTTTACAGATTAGAATCTTGCACTTGACTAGTTTTTCTTTAACTTATTTTATATTTAAATATTATTTATAAATTCCAATTTAAATTATATTGAAATTTAAAAATTCAACTGCATAAAAAATTAAAGATTTAATAGCTAATATTAAAAACTTAAACGCGCGCCGTTTTGACAATGAAATATTCATACGAATTACGGAGTTCTTTTTATGCTGTAATTTACAACATTTATCAAGGTGCAGTCGCAGAACTTAGAGTTTGTATTATTTATGACTTGGTAATTAGTGATGTGTAAATGACTATGATATGAAATATTATATTTTTTTCCTTCCAAATTTATGCTTTCATGAATCTGTCACAAAATTTTATTTTATAAGTAAGATAATTGAAGATTGTAATTAAATATAATAGGGATAATAGTATTAGAGTATAATAATGTTTAGTTAGTAAATACACTTAGAATTTAATTAATTTTGTACAATTTTCGAGTATCTCTTATACGATTTCATTTGTTCTACTGTTGGCGATATCACTAAAAATGCGGTGTGCGTAAGTATATGTGTTATACGTATACGTTCTGTTATATAGTCTCCCTCATGTTTGCTGCGTACGCCGTTTGATATGTCATTTCGTGTATCCGTGACAGTTTATTTATTACACTGGCAAATTGAAGTCACTAAAATATACGTCCCAAAGCGCTTCTCTACGAAATAACGACCCCCCTTTACCCCATAGCGTTGTGTTGCCTCGTCCGGAACCCGAACTCACCACACATCTCTTTGCATACGTTTTTGTTTTATCGTGGAGTACTTTGTACTGGATGGTTTCGTGTATTTTATTCTTTCAAATTTCGTCATTTTCAAAAAAGATGAATACATTTATCTGCCGCATATTTTAAAAAAATACCAAATTCTCAACATAGGAGTTCGTATTTTTGAATTTACTACCATTTAAATATCCCTTATTTTTATAAAGCCAAATTACATAAAATTAAGAATATGCGTTTATTATTACCTTACAAAATTTTCAATCAGTAGTCATATTATTTTAAACAGATATTTAATTTGTTTAATAGCAATATAACTGCAAAGCCTTTGTACCTCTAGGGACATAACCATGTATTGAAATGCAAAAAAAATCTCGATAAAAGTGAATTAAAACCTTTTGTTTACATTTCATATCTCACAATGTTTTTCGTTTTTTTATACTGATATGTATCTTTTGATTGGTAAGTGGACAAATGATAAATACGCTTTTTTTTGCAAAAGTACTATGAATGCGATGAAATTTCATTATTTGATTGACATTGTTTTTATAATTATGATAAAATTCTGAATGTGTGAATTCATTGTTTTTGCAATGACTTTATCATAAAATTTATATTGTTATAGTTGCTAAAGTTAAATCATGTATGATAGAAAGATTTCATTTATATATAGTTTCAATACTTTATATAAATTTAAGAGCCTTATTTATTTATGATTAATAATTTTATACAACTAAAAGTAAACAGTAAAAATTTTAATTGTAAAAAACAAATAAATCAGGAATAGCAATGTTTGAAAATCTGTTGTTACCAAATACAAAGTTACAGAGTTTTATGTTATACAAAATAAGGCAATGAAAGTTGCATTTGACAAAAACTCCACTAGTTGGTAGTAATAAAAATAAAAACATGCAAAAAACGTCAAAATAATAATAAAAATAAAAAAATAAAAATTCAGCAAAATCCCGGACCGTTGTGTCCATTAGATACGACAAACCAGTCAGTCGTGCATTTCACAACATACGCGTGCTACAACTGCAAATGGCACGGTTCAGGCAAAATCAAATATTTACTAACATGTGCTATTCGTACACCGCCATGCCATCGTTCTATGCACAGTGATAACTTTTTATGTATACCGTTGTATACACGGTTGTTTTTTCGTGAGAATCCCTAGTGTCGTTCGTTGAAAAATACAAATGGTTGCGTGGATTCATAAAAACCAATAAGTGAAAACTACTTTGACATACAAAGTGCTACTGTATTCACTGATCTACTTTATACACATTTTTTATTTTTCTTTCTTCTTTTATATATAATCTAACTCTTCAATAGCGTTCATTAAAACAAGAAAAGTTAAAAATTTATCTAGTAATAAATAAAAGGGAAAAATAAATGTATAAAACATACACTGCGGCAATTCCACAATGAATAAATAAGTAATATATTGTACGAAAAATGCGTACAGAAAAAAGGAAAGATTTATACAAGATATTTCGAGTTCGATGCTTGAAGCATATTACATATTGTGCGTTAGAAGAATACAAATCCTGGCATAGAACGAACATCAAACGTGACATATATTTTCATCGGAGCAAAAATCATATTTCGCAGTAAGGAAATCGTGATTTCTATATTCGTGCTGTGACAACTTCCTTGTTGTCTTGCGAAAGCGAAATTGGCTTGCTACCGGATGCGTCAATAGTACCGGAAAGAACAGCTGTGTTCTTATTGACCTTCGCAGGTTTTTTCTAGCATGATGGTATCTCTTTTTTTTTGCTTTCTGTGCCATATCGTATACTCATCACGTTTTTCTATTGAGAAGAATTGATTGCTCTTGGTGTTGAGAAAAATTTCAAACAATTCTTTCATGGACTATCAATAAATTTTCAAGGCGAAATCTTTACCGTTTTAAAATTCATCAGGGTTATGCGTTGCTTTTAGATATTTAATATAAAAGGATCATTGAATAAAAAAACGAGGCTTTTAATTAGTAAGTGTTTAACAGAACAATAGAAGCAAAATTTTTATTGTAATGAAATTATAAATGATGTTAGTATTAGATGTAAAGCTTATTGTTCTCATATTCAAGTCGTAATTTATATGGTCTCTACAATGGAATAGACAGTATGGATTTAATACTAAACATAATAATATACATATGACACAGAGTACACAGAGTCCTTCGTCATACATGGAGATCATTTTGAACGCACATAGAGACAGAGGCAGTAGTAACACGGCATTACAAAAGGGTAGCAAAAAGGCTACGCGTTCCAGTCATGGTAGACTGAATAACCGAAGGCTACCGGACCAAAACGACAGGCCACGACTAACGTTGAATAAAGAGGAAAAAGGGACCTGGTGGTACA
The DNA here is from genome assembly GCA_002278615.1 of Pogonus chalceus. NCBI lineage: Eukaryota > Metazoa > Arthropoda > Insecta > Coleoptera > Carabidae > Pogonus > Pogonus chalceus. The sequence continues at coordinate 12,014 of NEEE01003420.1, forward strand.
TTGGGAGTGTTTGGATGATGGTGGTGCAAATACAGTTTGAAAGCGGGCATTGGATGAATCCAAATTGTGTACCACACCGGAACATTGTTTGTATTTTAAATGGACACGGGCAACATCAATGACACTTGAGAAAGATTCAATGGTTGGACAAATAGCAGATTTGATGGAAACCTTTATAAAGAGCACAGCACAGTATAGAACAGAAACAGTATTTAATTCATTTGCTGACCAATGGATGGTAAAGTGATGTAACCTACGTGTGCGACTTATAAATCTGTAAATAGTAAATAACACGACAGTTCAACAGTTGAATGCTTTTAATAGACGTAATCTCAAAGGTAAATATATGCACACTAAAGACATTTAAAAGTCATGTTCGGTAAATGTTAAACATTTTATTACGTTGCTTGATGTTGGAAATGCTATTTTCAGATCGATTTTTTCTTATTTAATCATATGATACCTATGTCTTTTAATGTGATTTCAAAGGTAAAGATGTTTTTATATCACAACAAGTAAAAGTCACATTTTCTACTTATAAACTTATAACGTTTCTTCTTAACTTCACGATTTTAATTACCAAGTACTTATTTTGTAATTAAATAATGTGTAGGCTACATAAGGAAACAAAATAAACGAAATATTTCTATAATAATGATTAACTATGATTGATGTATTAAAATACACGCCAAAATTTACAAAAATACTTATACCTTATAGAAAAATAAAAAATTAGATTAGTTATCGACAAAATTTAAAGAGACGCAAATAAACATTGCATGGTTGCAATCAAATTAAAATGAACATAAATGAATTAACAATTATATTAAAAATAATAAAAAAGCATCAGTATCTTAAAAATAAACTAGCAAAACCTGATTGAAGAAGATTTCGGTCTTATTAATAGACTAAGACTCGAATAATTTTGCGAAAACCTACTTTCTAAGTAATGTTTGCATATTTCAGTTGTTNAAAATATTTCTATAATAATGGTTAACTATGATTGATGTATTAAAATACACGCCAAAATTTACAAAAATACTTATACCCCATAGAAAAAATAAAAAAAAAAATAGATTAGTTATCAATAAAATTTAAAGAGCCGCAGAGAAACATTGCATGGCTGCAATCAGATCAAAATGAACATAAATGAATTAACAATTATATTGAAAATAAAAAAGCATCGGTATCTATCCCAAAAATAAACTAGCAAAACCTGACTGAAGAAGAAAAGAAAGATTTCGACCTTATTAATAGACTAAGACTCGAATATTTTTGCGAAAACCTACTTTCTAAGTAATGTTTGCATATTTCAGTTGTTTTTTGAATAATGTTTCTATTTAAATTTTATACATAATTTATGTTTGGCTCTAAATGTATGTTATACCATATTTATTTGGTATTTCATGTAACCCTAGTCATGGATGAGAAGTTCTGATCAATTGAATCGTCCCTCTGTGTGCGCCCCTAAAAAATATCTGGAATTTTTCAATCAAGAATCGTGATATTATTTGGAACAGAATTATGATATATTGACATAGCAAAAAAGTGTTTTATTTTATCAAAATAGTTGCTGAATTCTTTAACCGACTGTACAACATAAAAATAAAGAACAGATATTAAAATAAAAAGTAGTTGTATTAGAGGATTAAATATATTATGGTATAACAGAGAATAGACATTAATTTTGACGAAAATTCAAAATGTATGTTTCCATTACTGGAAAAGCTAGTTAGATAAACCCAAGATAAGGCAAGATTGAGCTGCACTGAGCCAATTATCATTATACTGCAAATGAAATCATCGTTCCATAATCTAAAATCTAGTTTCTCACCATACACGTTGCAGCACGTTGCTCGGCACCACACCAACACAAACTTAACCAACAATGTGGCAAACGAACAGAAAATCCTGCCATGCCACTAACTAAACACTGCTACAACAAATAAAAGTTTCAGCATTTCTGCAACAGTGAATGTAAGTGTGTTTTCCACGGCGCACTGAATACATTATTTCAAATGACTAGGATTGCATTGCGGCTGCGTTGCTCATGAAGGATACAAGGAAATGCACAAGTTTGCCACTGCATGTGGTCACATGTCCGTTCGTTGAACACACGGATCTCATAATTAAATTACTTTGGAAATTACAATTTATACGGTTCTCTGTGTATGTAATAGGAAACAAAATCTCTAACTATCTTCAACAAAACGAACTCATTTCATTATTACCATTAGTTTATTTTTTTAAATAAACTATTTATTTGTAAATAAACAACATTTTATTTATTCATTATTTAATATGTTTAAAAGTTTTCACAAAGTATTCTACAGAATAAAGTTTAAATAGAATATTTTATACTAAACTGTACATACCATTGAAGTAAATGAAAATGATGGAAGAAGCATTGCAAGCGTTGTTCTTGTTTCAAAGAGACAACATAGATATAGAAGGATTACCCAAATGCGAACAATTCACTGTAACAAATCCGAATTTCCTGAAGTTTAGTTCACTTTGTGTAGAATTCTAGACAACTCATATAAAATGCGTGGGGCTGGTTCTCGTAAACGAATGAGCCATCCGCGCCCATATTATATATGAGCACGACTTTCCATCTCTCTAACTAGTTGTTTGGTCTCTCTCGGCATTTTGCCAAAACAGGATAGAACTTAGTTAAAACATATTTTCATACTTTATTCTCATTGCTTTTGCAACCAAATCTTTTAAAAGAAATAATAGTTGATATTTTGAGCTAATTTACTTAAAAGTTTTAAAATTTCTTTGATAAAAAGGACTAAAAGAAAATAATGACTTTAAATATTTGGAATCTTGAGGAAACTAGATTTTAAAATAGACTTTAAAAAAATGAAATAAAATTATATATTTGGGCTTAACTTAATTCATAAAATTTGAAATATTGCACCATTTGTTACAGATTTCAAATTTTTCAATTAAATTCAAAAGAAAAATTACTTCTTAAGATCTTAATATTTATTTAAATAAAGGCTGATATATATATAAATATGTAAATATTTAAAAAGAATATATTTTTGTGCAAGAATTTTGGAAAATAGTCCGGTACTGCTTATAACCGTTTCATAGCAGTTCGCTTCATTTTTTGTAGGCCATGCAATTTCGCCTGTGTGACATACGCGCAATCCAACGAAAACCTCTTGAACTGAAACAAAGGCTTGTGACTTTCCTATACAAAGCCAAGCTTTGCCAAAAAATTAGCCTTGTTGTCATCGAAACCGTTTGGGATTCGTTTCTGGTTGATTTGATGCTCCGTTGTTTTTTCCGTTCTGATCTTTCAAGGTTATAGAATCTAAACGATTTTCACATAAAACTTTTATATATCATCTTTCTTAAAATAAAACCATCTTGTATAATTCCATCAGAAGATTTCAATAATAAATGGAAATTTATAAATGAGAAATATTAAATTAATTTCCATTTAAAATAAAAGCATTTTCTCTTTCAAGAAGAATTAAATGAAACCATGAAATGAGATTAAATTATATTAATTCCACGGTTTTGATCTCACGCGAAACATAAAATGTCAACAGTAATTTCTGTATATGTCTGGTAGATTACGGACTGTTACATTCTTTTTAAAAATAATCGGATTGAAGTTGAATTTTGGCAAAGCTCTTTCATGTTACTAGAAATTTATTGAGTATGAGAAATATAGGGCAAACATGTTTCACTACTGAACACAAACGACAAACATATAATAAATTTTTAATAACTTGTCTTCATGTTAACATTCTGATAATGAAAATTTTATATTTTTACGTTAAACATTTATGTGAAAATATAATTTATTTTCTTTTTAATATTTTATTAGTTCAGGAAATAAAAATATGAGTAAGTTTTTACAGTGTGGTATGATATTACTGTAAGAACAAGTTACAATCATTAATTCTATTTTAATATAACGTGTAATGTTGCAGTGTCATATTGCATGTATGATGTTTAAAAATTATCTGGCGTGACTCAGGTTTTTTCTGTACTATGGAATTACTTATAGGGCATATGCATATTATTAGTAAAATATATTACTTCTTTGCACACCACATGCGTTATTTAAAGTTTTACATTTATTTTACATATATATATATATATATATATATATATATATATATAT